>APFE030895232.1:178036-200158 GCA_000404065.3 Pinus taeda
CCAAATTTTAACACTCCCTCTTACCGAGGAAAGTGTTCCTCACCACTCCCATCTTGTCTCTAAAGTAGACATGCTTGCTCTGTGGTAAGGCTTTGGTGAAAATGTCTGCTACTTGCTCATTTGTGGAAATGTACTCAAGCTTGACAACTCCCTTTTGGACATAGTCTCTAATGAAGTAATACTTGATCTCAATTTGCTTTGACCTGTCATGAAAAATTAGATTCTCTGTGAGTTTTATGCAACTCTGATTATCACAGTAAATTACTGAAGGTCTCAATGCCTGACCAAATAGACCAAACAACATCTTGCGAAGCCATATGGCCTCACAACTAGCCAAACTAGCAGCCATATACTCTGCCTCAGCTGAGCTCAATGCAACTAACTGTTATTTCTGGCTGATCCACAACACAACTACTGAACCCAACCCAAAACAACACTCGGAAGTACTCTTCCTATCTGAAGCACAACCTGCCCAATCTGAACCCGTGTACCCTGCCAGTCTCTCTCCATCACCCTATCTATAATCCAGACCAAAATCCATAGTCCCCTACAAGTAACGAAGAATGTGTTTTGTAGCCACCTAGTGCACTCTCATGGGCTCACACATGCACTGACTCATTGTAAACATATATCTGGTCGAGTGTTGACCAAATACATCAAACAACCAATCAGTGGTCTGTATAGAGTAGGATCCACCAACTCGGAATCAGAAGCATGAAGTTTCTTCCAGTTAGTGATCATAGGTGTAGACATGGGTTTGCAGTTCTCCATGTGAAATCTACTAAGAATATCCACAATGTACTTCCCTTGTCCAGGAAGAAATGCCCCTCCTCCTGCCACACCTCCAATCCCAGAAAATAATGCATCAAGCCGATATCCTTCATCTCAAACTCTGAAGAAAGATCTCTCTTGCAACCCTCAATGAGTCTCTCTGCACCAGTGATGATCAAGTCATCAACATACAACACCAGAATGAGAGGCTTCTCACCCACCACAATGAAGTATAGGTTCCGATCAACCTCACTCTTTGTGAAACCCAACTGCTGCAAATATGTATCAATCCTAGAGTATCAAGCTCTAGGAGCTTGCTTCAGGCCATAGGAGTGCCTTTTTCAATCTGCATAACCCTGCGACTGCTCAATATAAACCTCCTCTTGAATGAAGCCATTGAGAAATGCGGTCTTGACATCCATCTGGTGGATCTTCCAACCTATCTCTGTTGTAATCGATATAATGGAGCGAATAGATGTATATCGAGCTATGGGAGCGAAGGTGTCCTCATAGTCAACTTCCTCTACCTGTGAAAACCCTCTCGCCACAAATCGAGCCTTGAACTTCTCGATCCTGCCATCTGCAACATACTTTATCTTATAGAGCCATCTAGAAGTAACAACTGATTTACCTTCAGGCCTCGACACTACCTCCCAAACATCGTTCTTCATAATAGAAGAATACTCCGCCATCATGGCCTCTCTCCAGACCTGCTCACAGGCTGCTTCCTCATAACTAGAAGACTTGGAGTCAACAATGCTTGTTACCAATGCCATGTAACTACAGAACCGCTCGGGTGGTTTACTCTCTCTAATCTGTCTCTTTGGCCCAACAACTAATGTGGCCTCGTGCAAGGTATCTTGAAGCCACCTGGGCTTCCTCTTCCCTGAGCATACTTCTCCCACCGGAGTGAAAGAATCCTCATCATCATTAGAAACCTGAACTCCTGAAGGCCTGCCAACTGCCCTGATGCCTGAATCTGTGCCTGTAGATGCTGAAGTACTGTGCGAACTGTCCATTAATGGACTACCCTATGAATTGCTCTGCAGACTGCCTTGCATGCTGCTCTAAGAACCACCCACCTGACTCTAAGAGTCACTGCTCACTGATGGACCTGACACTGTAATCAATGTACCTCCTGATCCGACCACTGGATCCCTGTGACTGACTCAGCTGCTCTAGAGGGTCTGGTGACTCTGGATACTCTAACTCCCGTGACCTCCTGAAAGCTCTCTCCTCCTTAAATTTCACAGCCCGCCTGACAACCACTTTCCTCTGTGCAGGAATATAAATTCGATAAGCTTTCGAGGTCTTGCCATAACCCACAAAGATGCCCTTGTCTATAGTGGGCTCTAGCTTGGTCCTGTTCTCCTTGGGGACATAGGAATATGTAAGGCACCCAAAGATACGAAAGTGCCCAACATCTGGCTTCTTCCTAGAAAAAGCCTTCTCCGGAGTCACATTCCCCAAGGCACAATGTAGACTCCTATTCTGCAAGTACACAACAGTGTTGCAAGCCTCTGCCCACAAAAATAAAGGTAACCCTTGATCATGAAGCATGGCTTTGGCAACCCCTGCAATGGATCTGTTCTTCCTCTAATGCAACCCCATTCTGCTGGGGGTTGTAAGGAACTATGAACTCCCTTCTAATGCCCGCCTCAGCACAAAAATCAACAAACTCACCAAGGGTATACTCCCCTCCATTGTCCGACCTGAGGACCTTGATTTTCCTACCTGTCTGGGTTTCCACAAGAGCTTTGAACTCTTGAAACTGCTTGAAGGCCTCACTCTTGGTCTTCAAGAAATAAATCCAGGTCTTCCTGGAGTGGTCATCAATGAATAAAACATAGTACTCATAGCCACTCAAGGATACATGAGACATTCGACCACTCACATCGGTATGAATCAATTTAGTGATCCCGGTCGCTCTGTTGTCACTGCTGGGAAAAGGGGATTTGGCAAACTTCCCCATAGCACATCCTCTGCATACATCGAGGTGGTCAAAACTGAAATCTGGCACACCAGTGGTGATCTTCCGCAATGTACTTAAGGCCCCATGACACATGTGCCCCATCTTGCGGTGCCAAATCTCACACAACTCTGAACTGCTAGATTTGCTGTCGGTCTTGTCTCGGGTGCTGCTACTCAATGCCATTAGGGGTTGGAATGAGAATTTGTACACCTTGGCATGGCGCACACCAATCTCTCTAGCTGAAGAAGCTGGAGTTCCCCTAGGATATATAAGCACCTGCCCTCTCCTGAACAACAGATCATACCCTCTGTCCTCAAGTGCTGAGACGGATATTAGGTTCTTCCTCATTCCAGGCACATATAGAACATCTAACACTTTCAAGGGAGGTTTGGGTTCCTTATCAAATGTCAATGTCCCCACACCGATTGCTCTAACCATGCTATCATCACCAAGTACTACCTCCATATCAGTATCATCTTCTGAAAGCTTTGAGAAGTACTCTTTGACTCCTGTCATGTGGCGGGAAGCACCACTGTCAACATACCAAATGCTAGAAGATGCTCTGCTAGTAGTGGAGAGTGCACACTCCCTCTGAACCTGTATGGTAGGTGATCCTGCACTAGTGGCCTCACAAGTTATGAACCCAAACTCTTGATCAAAGCTCTCTATCTCTGCAAAAGCTGCCATGGGTTTGTCTCTCCCTTTCTTGTTCTTCTTCTCCGGACACACAACAACATAGTGTCCCAACTTTTGACAATTCCAACATTTGACTTTGGAATAGTCCTCCTTGTTCTGCTGCTTGCCTTTACCTTTGCCTTTGCCTCCACTATTGGAAGCTTGCTTCTTTGCTTTGCCCTTCTTGCATCTTGCTAACAATGCCACATTGCGATCCTCCCCCACCTGTTTGGCTGCCCCAAGATGGTTCTTTCTGATCTCATTCTGAATGCAATCATTCCACAACCTCTCCCAATCGGGAAGGTTTTCCCGTGCAACAATGTCATCCACAAAATTCTTCCAAGTCTTGGGAAGACCATTCAAAGCAATCCTCACCAACTCAGTGGGTGCAATGATCTCACCTACAACTGCCAACTCATCTCTCACTGAAGTGATCTTTGTGAGGTATGTTGTAGCACTGTCTGCCTTAGCCATTTTAATGGCCTTCAGTTTCTCCTTTAGGAGGATTTTTCTGTTTTCATTTGAGCTTTGATAAAGACTGGTCAAGGTTGTCCACATCTCATGTGCATAAGTCTTTCCTCTCACATGAGGAATGACATGGTCTTTGATTCCTTTCAGAATCAATCTTTTTGCCTTAGCATTCTTTTTATTAAACTCTGCCAACTGTACACGGTTAGCAGGTACTACTACTGGGTTTTGTGTGGTATTTACCATAATTCCCTCGAATTTTGCTTCCTCAAAGATGCTTTGGATTCTCTAATTCCATGCACTGTAGTTGTTCTGCCCATCCAACTTGTCTTCAACTCTCAAACCCAAAGACATGCTCCACTGTCTTACCAAACTGAAATTTTTAAATCTATGGTAAAGGTTTTTGTTTTCTGTGTAAAATTCAGCTTGCTGTAATTTTCACTTTGATGTCCCAAATTGCACTTTTTAGCCAACGAAGCTCTGATACCATGAAGAAATTTCAACTCCCACTCCAGTTATTAGTTTTCCTTATCATTCCATGCATTTAGTTTTAAATCCAAGCATGATAAAAATTCTAAAATCTGGAAATGACAATATTTTTTCTGAAAACACAAATTTAGAGATTTCACAATTGCTGAAATTGCAGAAATAAAACACAACAAAATTATGACAGCCACACAGAAAATAACACAGTGATTTTTGGTCAATATGACCCTAGAAAAACCCCCCTACAACTCTTGGGGAAAACTAGTTTGAGAGCTCTTCTTTATTTCTGAAAATGCTTTTACAGAGAAACTGAAATACACAGTAAAAATTCCAGCAACCACAAATTATAACTTATCTCGATTTCCATGCTTGAACTTCGCCTCGAAAATTGTGCCAATAAGAAAATTGCCAAAATAGAAATTTTCTAGCAATAAAACAACATTAAATATTGTACAGCATGCCTCGGAAATTGTGCTCGAAACTTGTTGTACGGACCATGCCCAAAACTTGCCTCGAAATTCATGCCCTTGCTATTGTTCCTCTTCTTCGATTTATGTGCCTTTCCCCTGTTGTACGGTTTTGCCTTGGGATGCGTGCCAATAAACGTTGCTGCTCAGATTTGTTGAAATGTCTTCTTGCTGCTCTCCTTTACTTCCTTACTACTCAGAATTTTTTTCTTTGCTCTCTCTTCTCTTTCTCTCAAATGCTCATGAAAAAATGAATTGATCTTTTTTCTCTTCTCTTCTTCTTTTACTCTCTAAATGACCTTTTGGGTTACCCTAAGATCTAATGGTTAAGATTCATTTAAATCTAGGGATGAGAATAAATGTGCATCTAATTCTCACTTTCTATTTTTTAACTCACCTACTTAAATAAAGACCCACTTAGCCTTTTATTTCCATAGTCACTTTTTCACTTTCTAATTCTTCATTGACTTTAATGTCACTTCTAAATTAAAATGTAACTTTACCACTTATAAAGTCATTTTTAAGCGACCATAGGGTGAGTGGTTCACCTTCCCCTTTTGGTGTGCGATGTACAGGGTGGGTGGTTCACCTTCCCCTATTGGTGTGCAATGCATAAGGTGAGTGGTTCGCCTTCCCCTATGATACCCCATGGTGGCATATGCATAGAATGCGTGGTTCACCTTCTCCTATGGCATATGAGCAGGATCAGTGATTCACCTTCTCCTGCTGGCACATCCTAGCCATGCAGTCCGGGGCTCATGGGAAGTACATCTCATCTGGCCAATGAGTAGGGAAATGAGAATAGGGACCATAGTACTACCGATGAACGCATTGTGTACTACCATACTCCCTATTCTAGGATGTTGATATTGATCTGGGATCAATGGAAACTGACTTCGGGTCAGTTAAGAGTATGATACACTATATTATTGGAGACTGACTTCGGGTCAGTGGAGAATGATATGATACATTCTCGATCATTTCTTCTTTCTTCATAGTTCAGCAGAACAGAGACAGTGATGGTACAGATTGTCAGACAGTTTGGCAAGTGAAGTTCTCCCTAGTTGAGAGGGAGTGTTAAATTTGGCAACTAGGTCCAAACTTCACATTGGACAACTCATATTTTTCTTGGATTCCTCTCTCCGAGAGGTGTAGGATTGATCTAAAGATCATCCCATTCTGACATGTACAATTGAAATTATGAATTTATTTTGATTATTGACAAATTGTCAAGGTCGGCCAGCAAACTCATGTAGGCTCAGAAGCCCAATAGTCACATCTATTCATCCTCAATGTTTGCCTATAAATGCATGATGCCTCCTCTTCATTTGGACACACTTCACTCACTCGTCTTCTCTCTCCTTCATTGATTGGGTACAAAAATCAGAAGTTGATCTCCACACGTGCGAAGGGTTGGAAGGGTTTTCTATTCCAGCATTTCCCAGATTTGACTGAAATTGCAGAGGCTGTTTTTGGACTGTGTTGACCAAGTGTTGACCTGTTTTGGTGCGGTTTTAGGGGGAGGAATTCTATCCTAGCAGGCTGCAGTTATGGGCACAAGAACTAAGGCAATCTGACCTCTTGTTTGACCAACATTAATTGTAATAGGGTTGGTTGTAGGGTTGACTTTTGTTGACCAGTTTTGATTGGACTTTGGACTATTTTGGGTTGATTAGACTTGCTGTTGGAGGCCGAAGTTGACTGGGTTTGACCAAGCTGAATTGAGGAAGAAATCTGCCCTGTTGACCAGCGTTGAATTTCTAGTTAGGCCTTTCTGGTTCTGCTGTTTGACTAATCAGATTTTCACTGTAATTGGACAAGTGAGTATTATACATTGTACTCTCTCTCTCTGCTGAACTTTTGAAGAATTATAAGAAGAATTGATCAAGGGTTTCCCCACATTGGAGTTTGTCCCTGGTTGGTGCCGTATCTTGTGTCCTCTTGTCTTGGCTAGTCTTCTACTATTATTGTTTATGTTCTATCTGCATTTTACTATCATGTTGATGTGATTGCTAAACTGGATATTGATATTGGGATAATAAAGAAATTGAAGTAAAATTGCTCTAAGCATAGAACATACCATTGTTATCCTAAATTTAATAAAATTAAATGGGTCCCGTCTCCTCCAAAATTGGCCCCAAAATGTAGAAATTAATCTTGTTCCAAAATAATTTAGGAAGGGACATTACAATCTTCCCCTCTTAAATGTTGCTTGTCCCCAAGCAACTTCAGTGTTGCATGCTCAAGTATGTGCTCGCCCTCCCAATTGGCATCCTCATCCGACAAGCTCTTCCAACGCACCAAGTATTCTTTGATTGTCTTACTTCTGAGATTTCTTTCCTTGGTCTCCAAGATGGCTTCTGGTTCCAAAACCATATGCCCCTCATCATTAAGTGGAGGCAACTCCACAATTGGTGTAACTTGTTGCCCCAACACCCTTTTGAGGCATGAAACATGGAAAATATCATGGATCTTGATCCCTGGCGGTAGCTCCAACTCATAAGCTACCTCTCCATCCCTCTTGATCACCCTGTAGGGCCCATAAAATTGTGGTTGCAACTTTTTGGCCCCCTTTTGTTTTAGAGTGGACTATTAGTATGGCTGTAACCGAAGGTACACCAAGTCCTCCTCCTCAAAATGCCTCTCAACCCGATGTTTGTCAACATATATCTTCTACTGATTCTGAGTTGTCTACAAATTATCCTTAAGAGCCTTGCAAATGTCTTTGCTCTCTAGGAGCCAATATTTGGCCTTTGGGGCTCAATTGTCTCCAAAAATGATGTCAGCAAAAGATAAAGCATCATAAGCATATAGAGCATAGAAAGGAGTCGTACCAATGGAAATATGATGTGTGGTGTTATAGAAGTACTCTGCCAAGTGCAGCCATCAAATCCATGCCCTTCGCTGCCCTATCACATAGTACTTGAGATAACCCTCTAACCATTTGTTTACCCTCTCTGTCTAGCCGTCGATCGGTGGATGGTAATTGGTGCTTGGGGTGAGCTTTGTGCCCACTAGCCTGAAAAGATCCTTCCAGAATGGTCCCATAAATCGGCTGTCTCAGTCACTGACTATAGTCTTAGGGAGTCCATGTAGGTAGAAGACCTCCCTAAAGAAGAACTCTGCCACCTGAGAAGCTGAATACCGTGTTGGAATAGCAAAGAAATGTATGTACTTGGTAAGTCGGTCGACCACCACAAAAATGCAATCCTTCCCTGCACTGAGGGAAGCCCCGTGATGAAGTCCATAGAGATACTCTCCCATTTCCCCTCAAGAATGAGGAGAGGCCACAACAATCTTGTTGGATGGGTCAACTCCCCCTTGTTCCTCTAACAAGCCTCACACTCCTACAGATATCTCAATACCTCCCCCTTGAGGCCCTTCTAGGTGAAGCGCTCTCTTACTGCCATGTAGGTCTTTCTGAATCCATGGTGCCTAGACAAAGGGGAATCACGAGCTGCATGAAGGATACACTCTCTCAACTGTGACCTTGGAATAAAAAATATGCGCCCCTTGTAGTATATAACCTCATCCATCACCCTATAGCGCTCATCTGTATAACTACCCTCCAAGATCTCACATGCCCAACGATCCTTGGGGTGCTCTACTAATAGTTGTGCCTTCTAGTCATGGCAGATGCTCATGAGTGAAAATCCTGCGGGTCTCCTGGATAGTGCATCGGCTACCACAATGTGCTTTCCCCGCACATACTCAATATCAAAATCATAGGCCTGCACCTTGCTGACCCATCTCTGTGTCTATCATTGAGGCCCTATTGCCCCATGAAATGGCGAAGATTGTTGTGATCTGTCTTCACCCGAAAACGATTACCCACCAAGTATTGTTGAAACTTGGCCAAGGCATGCATTATGGCCAACATCTCCTTGTCGTATATGGAATACGACCTCTCATGAGGTAGGAACTTTCAGCTCTTGAAAGCAATGGGGTGCCCACCTTCGGACAAGACTGCCTCGATCCCCTTCGGATGCATTGCACTCCAATGTGAAGGGTTGCCTGAATTCTGGGAGTGCTAATACCGTGCAACAACTCATCACCTCCTTGAGGCAATCGAATGTTGTCTAAGCTCCATTTGTCCATGCAAAAGCCCCCTTATTTGTTAGATCGGTGAGGGGTGCTTCCAACTGTGAGAAGCCCTTAACGAACTTCCGGTAATAAGTGCAAATGCCTAAGAACCCTCTCAACACAGTCACATCTCTAGGTACTGGCTAATCCCGAATGGCCATGATCTCCTCCTCATGCACCTTGACCCCATCTGCGAGACTGCGCCGATGATGTGTCCCAAGTAGAGCAACTCTGTTAGCCCAAACTCGCACTTGGACATCTTGGCGTAGAACCACTGCTCCTCCAAGATATGTAACACTGCCTCTAGGTGCTGCAAGTGCTCCTCCCACGTCTTGCTGTAGATCAAGATATCATCAAAGAATACCAACACAAATCTCCTTAGTTGACCTCTGAACACATGGTTCATGCATGACTGAAAGGTGGCAGGTGTATTGGTCAACCCGAAGGACATGACCAAAAACTCGAAATGCCCATAATGACATCTGAAAGTTGTCTTCGGGATATCCTGATCCCTCACTCGAATCTTATGATACCCAGACCACAAATCTATCGTAGAGAAGTACTTGGCTCCTCTAAGCTCACCCATCAACTCATCAATATGCAAAATGGGATACGGGTTCTTTAATGTCCTTCTTGTTGAGGGCACTATAGTAAATTTACATGTGTAGAGTTCCATCCTTCTTCTTTACCAGCACCACTAAAGAAGCAGATGCATTGGAACTCGGTCTGATGTGGCCCAATGCCAATAGCTCCTTGATGGCCATCTCAATCTCATCCTTATAGGCTTTGGGATGCCTATAGGGTGTAGTAATGACTGCTTGCGCCCCAGGTTCCAACTCTATAGTGTGCTAAAACACCCTGTCAGGTGGCTGCCCTGGTGGTATATCTCCAAAAACTACCGGATATCTGTCCAGTATAGCTTGTATGTCTGGATGTGGCGGCTTGGTCTATCCCCCAGGCTTTGAAATCCTCAGCTCTATTGCGCATGCTATATCCCCATGCCTCAAATCGGCCTCCATCCTATGGGCTGAAACTGTTTGTGGAGGATATGAATGCATGCCTTGAAGAACTACTAGTTTACCATCTGACCCGGTAAACTCCATCTTTAGTTTCCTCCAGTCGGTGGTAACTCAGCTAAGGGAATAAACTATTGGACACCCATCACCACATTGGTGTCTGATACGTCCACCACGAAGAAGTGGTCTGTCATTAAATAGTTCCGCATGGTCACTGTCAAAGTGGGGACATATCGAGTGCACTGCATTGTTCTATCTCCTGGTACCAGAACTGAAAACCCCTCAAACTTTGCAGTGGTGACGCCTCTCCTCTAGACCATTTTAGCATCAATAAAATTGTGGGTGGCCCCACTGTCTACTAAGAATGAGACGCACTGCCCCTGCACTGTGCCTTTGATCCTCATGGTCAAAAATTTGGGAACCCCGCACAAAGAGACTAGGACTCCCCCAAATGGAACCCCGCATAAAGAGGCTAGGACTCCCCCGTATGGTGCAAAAGATACTCCCCCATGTGGTGGTGGTGGTGGTGGTCCCCTCTCCGTCGGACCCTCGCTGTCTCCCCCACCAAACTCCAACTCCACCTCATCCTCCTGATCGTTGTCCAAGAAGACCTCGATATAATGGGCCTTGCACGTTGTGCACTGATGGCCCAGTGCCCATGGTTCCCGACATGTAAAACACAACTTCCTCCTCCTGAGGTCTCTCCTAGTCTCATCATCCAGCTGCCCTTGCCCTTGGGTTGCTCTCTGCGCTGGGGGTGTTTTAGTGTCACTCCCCTTCTGAGGGTAGGGAGTGCGTGGTGGAAAGGGTGCCTGGATCTTGGGGATGGCCCCCTGCAAGTCTCTCGTACAATTCATGGTCTCCAGTAGAGTAGAGGGCTTGTGTGACTTCACCAGTCCACACAGTGGCTTCCTCAACCCCTCTACAAATGTGTATACTCGCCTAGTATCTGAAAAATTAGGTACCATGACCAAGGCTCTCAGGAACTCCGAAATATAATGCTCTGGATGTTTTGTCTGCCTGAGCTGGGTCAGCTCCCTGAAGTGAGCCTTCAGATCCCTCTGATCAAAACGCTCCACTACTCTCCGTGTGAAATCCTCATAGGAGGTCACGCTGGCATGCCCCAGAGTGGACAAGCCATGAAACCAACAGTTGTGTGCCTCTCCCTCCAAATGTAAAGTGGCCATTTTAATGGCCTCTACCTCTGTCATCCTATTGAGCTAGAAATGGGTGTCCAACTTCTCCACCCAAGCACAAGTTGTGCACTTGGTAGTGCCATTGTATGTGGGGAAGTACATCTTCCCAATGGTGTGCTGCAACTCATAGTTCTGCATGCCATGGCCTCCATAGCTCCTCCCCTTCTCATTCTGCTTAAGTTGGTAAAAATCTTTGAAAGATAGTGCTTCTCTGAAGTTTTCTCCCATGGATTGCCACTCCTTGAAATGCTCTCCCATGGGAGATTGATCATCAACTCCTCTTGGTTCACCTGGTACGAAAGGTAGAAAAGAAGGTAGTGTGGCTCTAGTTGGCCCACTAGAGGATAGTGGCTGCGCAGTAGGTGAAGGGTGATCAAATTGTTGAGAAGCTCCTGAAGTCTCTCCACATAGAAAATCCCAGTGAGTGCTTCGTTCGTGGTTTTGCATTTTGATCTCATCTAACATCTCCTTTTGCCCCTTTGTCAAATCACTCAAGGCCTTCAAGAGAATGTCAAAGACCACCTCTTCTCTATTCTTGGGCTCCCCCATGTCTTCTACTATCACGCCTTCCCACAATCCTTAGTGTCTAGAGTGATCTCTAGCTCCCTCTCCTTGCTCTGGTACCTTTTCCTCTTGTAGGTAATTTTCTGTTTGTCCTCCTCACTCATAGGAAAGTCCCCCACTACCGAGCCAAGATCTAAGCTCTAATACCACTGCAATGTTCTAGAATAGGAAAAACATTGATATGCAAGCAAATAACAATTTCATCGCAGAAATTTCAAAACAATTAGAATACACCCATAACAATCAGAAATATGGAAGCAGCTGAGCCATTTTATTATAAATTGGTGCCAAAATACAAAAATATGGAAGGAATGCACCTGGGCTTGCCTCAAAGGCAAGCAAAGAAAAGCCCAAGTGAAGCAATGGCAATCCAGAGCTACAATCAACTGTCCAACTACTGCACTGCGCAGTCCCCAACAATCATGCACTGTCTGTTGTAAAGATATGGCTGAAAGCTCCACCTTCGGTGCTCAGAAAATTCTACAAAATTATTTCTAGGCTCCTCAAGCAAAACCCACAAAAAATCTAAAATGGTTTGGGTTGTTTTTGACCTTCCAAAATCGACCCCCAAAGACCCTACGCCCTCCAGAATTGCTAAAGCACACTGTCTGTCAATACACCAACAAAATCCTCCTCAATTGCTCCGGAAAGGTACCAATCATCTCCACTAATGCTTCCCTTATTTCTTCTGGCAAGGAACAACTCCAATGGCTGAGTCTCCACCTCCCACGTGTGCCCAATCTCTTCCTTCTGCACTGGCCCCAGGAACTGCGAAATCCTTGTTGAAGGAAGCTATCACCTTCAGCCCAACAACTCACCCAAATGAACAACAATACACCAAAGCTTCCTCCCCGGGATTTCTCCTGACAATAGCTCCTCTGAAGAATGCAAAGGACCTCAAATCGATTTCCCCACTGTGTCCTCCAGGAATACGCATTACTAGTATAACTTTGAATACAAATGTTGGAAACCACACCGAAAATGATCTCCGAAAGATTACAGATCAACCTCTCTAGGGTGGCATTCGAAGTCCCCCGAAGAAAGGGTGAGTTCTCTGCCCGAAAAATGCGTGCTAAACAAAAAGTGGCCCAGCCAAGCAGCTCGAGCAACTGAGAAGAAATTCGATATGCCAAAATATGTCAAATGAAGAGTGTTGCCTCCCTTTTATAGATTTTGTGGAGCCTTTTGCCTTCCTTTTTCCCTCCTTCGTGGGTCCCTCACTAAGCCTTCAATATTCCCTCTCATGCATTTCGAACCATAGGCTTAAGGAGTGCATATTTCCTTGTGTGGGTGGCCCCCACATGTTACTAACAAAAAAACCCAAAGTAACTTACTTCTAACTCCTAAGTCTTCTAATAAAAATTAAATGGGCCCTGTCTCCTGTAAAATTGGCCCCAAAATGTAGAAATTAATCCTTTTACGAAATAATTTAGGAAGGGACATTACATATTGCGACACTCAAATAGGTCTTTTCATCATGCGACCATGCTGGATTGAAATTATTGACATATTTCATTTCTTTACGGCCAACTTGTTTTTCCCACGTGGCAGTCTGAATTTTTCAAGCACCCAATATTTTATTTCCGCTATAGAATTAGGACAATTGATCCCCCATTTTCCCATCCACTTGTCATTTTGCTTCCTCCAAGTTTTCTTCTTACACTTTAACTCTTTTGCCACAATCAACTTGGGCCAACGGTGTTCATCCATGCCATCGACCTTTTTTAAATACGTTAACAAATGAATGATTGCTAAAGCTTCCATCAGAAACAAACCAACCTTTGCTAGCAACATGTCATATGGGATTGTTGATTTGACTTTAAGGTTACTAGTGATTAAGTGTTTTTGAATTCTTTCTGCCTGTCTCCATTTGTGATCTGACATGTTTCTCCCCCAAACTTCGTACCCATAGAGGACAACTAGAGTAACTAACAATCCAAAAAGAGTTTTTTTGGTTTTCCAATCCCAAAAATTTTCGTTTTTGCATATATTTTGAAGAACATAAGAACCTCTCCATCCCCCTTGAATCCTTTTAGTTTTGCATGTCTCTCAACTGAGCCTGTTGTGAAAAACAATTCCTAGATACTTGTACTCTTACACTATCTCCAAGGCTTTTCCTTCAAAAATAAAACTAGCTTGCTTCATTTTCTGCTTCAAAGAGAAGATCATGACTTTTAATTTTGCTAGTGTTTGCGTGCATCACCACCTCTTGACACAAGAGCTCTAATGCCTTCAAATACTCTTTCAAACCACGAGTATTGATTTCTGGTAGCATCAGATGTGCTCTAAGCCTCAAAATTTGCAGGGAGGCTTGGACACACGTATTGCACAATACCCAGAAATCGTTTTGGGAAATTCCACCCGGAGATAGTTTTATTAAGGTAATTAGTTATTTTTAATGGGTGCCTAAGTCTAAACTTAGGAAATTAAAAGAATTAAAGGGTATTAATCAAATTGTGGGCGAAACTTCTAGAAGAAGACGAGGATCAAGCCAAAATGATCCAAGTCATTGATTAGAATCTAATCTGGGCCGTTGGTTCTCAACTGGAGGATTATAAGAGGAGGCTTGATGGGCATTTGAAAAAAACATCGGATAGATCGAGAGATCGAATTTCTCAGAGAGGGCAGCACATCAATTGCTAGAGAATCGATTGAGATGATTTCTTCCAATGAGGGGTAGAGATAGTTTTCGGTTGGAGAGTTTCATGATCCGCGGATACATCGCAGAGAAGGCAGAGAGAGATCTAGAAGAGGCAATGCAGAGGCTATGCTGAGCAGCGTAGGCTGACGCAAAAGCAACGCAAAGCTTGAGAGGAGATCCATATTTTGCTGGAGAAGTTGAGTTCTGGAGCCAGAAGCCGAGATGTGAGATTGGGACGGCAGAAGTCGAAGTCTCAGAGGCAAATCGATCTGTGAAAGGAGTGACACAATCCCTAGAAGTTGTGACCCAGTGATTGCACAGAGGTTATGCAGAGGCAGCAAGGGACTAGCCATTCTATGGTTGGATCAGTCAAGATCACCAATGATAGTGTGAGGTATATCTCACTCATTTCTCTATTAGTCATATTCTATGTATTGGATAGTCAACAAGGCACCCAAAGATTGTATTCAGAAAACTATTGCTTAATAAAACAAACCCTTAGCTGCTACACCAATTTTCCTGCATTGGGTTTTTTCGGGGATAGTTGTCCAAAAATAATGGTGTCACTTATGTGTGTTATTTCTTTCTCGCTCAGTTCTTGTTTCCGCATATTATTTAAAGTTGTGAAGGCTGCAGTTGTATTTACTTCGATATTTACAGTAGAACACAGTAAATAACTTTCATGGATTAACAAGTAGAAGAAGTAATATCAGTTTGTTGTAGTAGTGATTTTGGGATTCTCGAATTTTCACAATGAGTAGATTTTGCAATTAGAATAAGATCGTCTGCATATAAAATCAACTTCACCACATATCCTGCTAATTGAACACCCTCTCCACTAGTTCTGTTCACTCATTCTTCTAGCTTGTCAATGTATAAAATGAAAAACATGGGGAAAGGGGGCACCCCTGCTTAACCCCAATGTCACTACCAAAGCATTCAAAAAAATCCCTTGGAATTCTCAGCTCTTCCATTCTACTTCGAAGTTTACCTCTAGGGACAATGTCAAAAGCTTTCTTGAAGTCAACGAAGAAACAAAAAGCCTGCTCGCCTTGGACATCCCAAACGTTTTCGATGAGATACCTAAGAGTGATGCAATGATCAATGGTAGAGTGCCTTGGCCTAAAACAAGCTTGCTCTTTATCCCTTTTACCCTCTTGTTCTGCCCAGTTGCTGATTCTACGCTCCAACATACTCCCAAACAGTTTTCCAAGAAGAGGATTGACCATAATAGTGCAGCAGTTAGAGGGATTATTGATGTCCCCACTTTTGTAAAGAGGGATAACCATGCTCGTAGTCTATTCCATTGGAAAATTGCCTTGTGTGACACTTTTGAATATCCTTTTAATGATTGGGGCCAAGGTCTCAACACCCCACTTTAAAAATTCTGCATGCAAACGATCAATGTCTTGAGCCTTTTACCACTTGCTAAATTTTTGATACCCTGCTTGACCTCCTCCACTGAGAATAACTTAGAGAATAAGTTGGTTGCAGATCAACTTGACTTCGAATGATGCAAAAACAGTGACAATGGCTTTTATCATATCAACTACCAACATGTGAGCTTAAGGGGGGACAAACTCTGACACACATGCCCCCCACTATTTGAAATAACACAACCCCTTCCAAATCTGTGTGTAGTCTCAACTAGTTGCTGTGTAGAGGTTGAGTGCTGTGTGTACAAGTTTAAATGATGTGGGGTTGGTGGAGACCATACTCCACAAATATCTCAACCAAAATCCCTTTACATCTTGCATTGATTTCCTTGCTGGAAACATACTTATGACATCTGCATTGACTTGTATGCGTGGATCTAAATTAGTCCAGTGTGGAGTCTTTTATTTGGCATGTGCATTATTTCTTCAGTATTGATCATACGTAGAAAATAGGAGTGACATGGGGTCTATTTCCCACCCACCAATTTTATTCCATATAACTCCTTTATATTAAATCAAATTTGAACTAAAACAATCCGTTGTGCCTTAACGTGGTACTGTTGACTGCCTTTTGACCACTCTTTGACTTTGAATGTGAGTTCAACCTCATGTTGTGGGACTTATGTGGCTGCCACATCATCTTTGACCTTCTCTAAATTTGCCTTGCCACTTGTTTGACTCCTTTTTTGACTTTGGAAAAGTAATATTTTTTTTCAATTATTCATTCTTTTTGAATTTTTCCCTCATTTTTGCCACTAACATTAGAAAAATCGGCTTTTGAGGGACTACAAGTCATTTTTTGACCTTCGAAGTGGGTCTTAGGATAATGCTGGGCCTTTGAGGATGAATTTTGAGTAGTCACACGCCCTAGACATTTCCCAGGCCACTTTTTACATCATTACATAGAAATTAATTAAAAATCTCGTTTTGCGAGAATTTGTTAATTATTAAAAAATCCCACTTAGACTTAGTCAATTTCCATGAAATTTCAAAGATGATCTGTTGAAGCTTCTAAATTTACTTAGTTAGAAACCCTTCATGCACTTTATCTGATTTATTCCTACCTACTTGTTATTTTTCCTTAACAAGTTATTTACAATGTAAATACTAAAAATAAAAACTAGTGCATGCTCAACATATTACAGATCAGCAACTAAAAGAAACAAAAACAAACACACCATATGACACCATTATTTTTGGACTAATGTCCTCGGAAAAACCCAATGTGGGAAAACCGGTGCAGCTATCTAAGGGTTTTCTTATTAAGTAGTATCAGACCGGTGCCGACACTGGCCTACCCAATAGAAATCTCCTTGGCAGTAATACCTCTCAATTTTTGACAAATCTTCTCACTGAAACCTCGGATAATCCTTCCGGCAACTACTCAACACAAATTTGCCCCAGAAACCCCAACATCAGCCTTTCTCTAGATTGCGTCAGCCCCTCTCTGCCTCAAGCTGGCCCTGCGTCACCTCGAATGGGTCTGCATCAGCACTGAGAGGCCCTACGTCAGCCCTCTGGCCCTCTGTGTCAGCAACGCTGGCCTCTCTGAGGCTCTGCGTAGCTCCCGGTTGGCTCTGCGTGAGCCCTCGCTGGCTCTGCGTCACTCTCCTTGGCTACTGCATTGCTATCCTGACACTATCTCTGCTTCTCTGTCTCTCTGTACTCAAATGCCCCTTAGTTGCATCTCCCGATCACTAATTCTATCTCTCTTAGCAAACCCCGCTCTAGAGAATAGAATCACTGATCACTATGGTGTATTCTCCAAGTGACCCTCAAGCCTCCTCTTATACTTTTCTCATTGACATATCAACGGCCAAGATTAAGTCCCTAATCAACGACTAAGATTAGATCTGGCTTGATCCATGTCTTTTGGACCATTCTAAAACAATTTCATATTAATTCACATTAATATTTTAATTTCCCTAAGTTTAGACTTAGGGACTCTGTTAAAAATATTAATTATTTTAATATCTCCTGAACTGTTTAGAATTTTCCCAAACCCTTTCTGGGTATTGGAGATCTCATGTGCCCTAACCTCTCCACCAAATTTCGTGGCTAGAGCACATCGGATGCTACCTTAAATCAACATGACCTAGCATGGTGATATGCATTGGCCCTAGACACTAAGATGGACTTAAGGCACGATCTTCAAGCCATCACCTCCGCTTTGGGGTTTGCGGTGAGTGAAAAAACTTAGAAAATTATTCGTCACTAAAAAGTGGAAATAATTAACCAAATTAAAAAAAACACTCCAAGGTGTACTCACTTGTTGATTGAGTCTCAACATCCTAGGTCTATTACATAGCTTTATTTGTCGTACTAGTGACATTTATACAATATCCCCGTTGGGTTACAAAATATGAGGATTGAGTGAAGAAAGAGAGAAGGAAAGGGGCTTAGAAGCCCTGATGAAATCTGGAACTCTATAAATGTAGGAATGCTTTGACATATCCTTGGTTATGGAGACTTCTAGTGCAACTTTAGTGGTCAACAAAGCCTACTAAGTTTGTTTGCACAAGGTGGGTTGTAACCCCTTGTGTAAGGCTCCTAAATATTTAAGCAGCAATGTGAAGTTTCAGATTATAAGGGCCATTAAAGTAGATTCATGAACCTGTAACTAATTTATTTTATTTACATAATTAATTAGCAGAATTTAATGAAGGTACTTACATTTGTATTTGCAGTTGTTGATGTCTTCTGCAGCTCTTTGTGTACTTGCAGTTGTTGATGTCTCTTGCAGCTCTCTTACGGTTACCAAAAGATCGAAACCACCCAACCAAACTGAGCAAAACCTTGCTGCTCAGTCTCCTAAATATTTAAGCAGCAATGTGAAGTTTCAGATTGTAAGGGCCATTAAAGTAGATTCATGAACCTGTAACTAATTTATTTTATTTACATAATTAATTAGCAGAATTTAATGAAGGTACTTACATTTGTATTTGCAGTTGTTGATGTCTTCTGCAGCTCTTTGTGTACTTGCAGTTGTTGATGTCTCTTGCAGCTCTCTTACGGTTACCAAAAGATCGAAACCACCCAACCAAACTGAGCAAAACCTTGCTGCTCAGTCCAGTAAGCTTCTGAGTCGAAGCAGACTGTTCCCCTGTGCCCAGAACCTCAGAAGAATCCGCGATCTTCCTTCCTGTGGATAATTTCAGATTCTACTCCTCTTCCTCCTTACGTTCCCCCTCCTTCTCTGCCTCTCATTCTTGGTTTATATATTAATTCTTACCGGTGGCCGTCCTTCCTGCAGTACCCACCGCTTCCTTTCCTCACGACACCCTTCTATGTCGTGTCAAAATATATTGATTTTAATTAACTTTCCTTTTTCTGATTTGATTTTTATTTTAATATAAGGATTAGACTTATATTAAATTACTTTATTATTAGTTTATTTTTATTTTATTAATTTGATATTAATTTATTTATTAAAATTTATTTGATATTATTTCTATAAATAGGTCATTAACTTGATTGTGGAAGACACTATACACAAAAGAGATTGGACTGATGCTAGTCAATATTGGTTGATCTATTTTGCTTGAATTGTAACTCAAAGGGCTTACAACAATGGCAACCTTGTTCAATTTCATTGATTAATAAAACAAGCTTCCAGCATTAGTTTTACATCTTGTAGATTTGTAGAGATTGATCACATATAGGATCGTTGGTATTGATGCATTTGTTCTTGGAGATATGTTTGAATCCTATGATGGTGAAATCCGTGGTTTATTCCAAGCCTGCACCTTATGAGAATAATAATGAGATGTTGGAGTTTGACAATATTGTTGCTACTGATGATCAAGATGCCTCAGGAAATCAAACAGAAGCTGATTGCAAAGGAAAGTATGCCTCCCAGATTGAGATTCACTGATTGGTAAGCAAATTCAAAGCCCATCCATCACAGATTTATTCAAGTAATACTTCAGAGGTGAATATTAGTACATTCAACGATTCTATGATGTATCAAAAGGATCTTGTAGCATATCAAGTTATCAATACAAGCACACTATAAAGATGTTTTTGAGCCTCGGATATGACTGTCAAAATGAAATGAAGAGTGGGGACTCTATGGCTCAATTTCTTTTATGTAGATGTTATAAGGTCTTTGTAGCATGTATTGGAAGAAGCAATGTAAGCCTTTAAATTTGGATTATCATAAGATAAGGATGGATAAGAGAATTGGACCAACTATGCCGTGAATATCCGGCTTCCTGAAGTTTTATGTGGATGACCTGTGTAGGACTTTTCCTTGATATATGTCAATAAAGTGTTGCCTTGAAATTGCTGTCTCAATGCCATGACTGAGTAAGATTTTCTAGTCAAATGATGACCTGCATTGTACTGCCGAGATTTGGTGCCATTACTTGTATGGCAGAGTTTTAGGAATATGGTTATCGCTAATTGATTCACCAAGAAAGTTCCTCTCTAAGCTAGAGGCTGTTAAAAAGGACATTGGAATGAACATATGCAAGCGGCATTATCATTAAAAGGTATAGGGCTACCTGATCCTGGAAGCCAAATTGTTGCCATGATAATCCTTCAAAGAAGTTATTCAACCTTGAGAAGTTTGGATTTTAACACAGCCAAGAAGATCCCTTGGGGTCACTTATTGAGACAGATTGAACATTGAATCCACTTGGCTCAAGTAAGGGATAAAGTTCAGTTTTGGAAAAAGAGCATTCCTAGTGCAAAAGAGGCTGAGTTCCTCATCAATCTTGAAGACTGAAATTTTTTTGAAGAAATTATTAATGTTGTTGCAATAATTTTGAAGAGGCCAAGATACTTGAAAGGCTGAGTCTCTTCCAGAATTAAAGATTATCCTTATAGAAACAGAGGCACTCAATTTGAAAGGGACCGAGAGAAACCATCTCTATGAAATGATCTGTGAACAAAAATCTGTTATTGATCCTAAGGAAAGTCAACCTTGAGTTGCTAGATTAAAGGACTGCATTATCCTTGAAGAAGGGTTCTTGACAAGTCCATTGAACTTGATTCTGCAATCACATCGTTTAGAATCAAATTCTCTTGTAGATGCCTCACATATATGCTATATTGACGGTGTTATGTTGCTGATGCTTTCATGACAAAGTTTGTTGGAAGTCTTGAATGTGAAGGCCCTAGGGTTTGTGACCCTAGAGTTGGACCTAGATTGATAATTCTGCTGCATAAAGAAACCATAAGGAAAGCAACATATTGATAATGAAAAGGATGAATAATTTTGCAGATGGACTATTTCTGCGAAATGGCAAGGATCAAGAGGGAGCCGATGTTTCCCTAAAATCCTCAAAGATAAGTACTTTATATCTTTCCTCTTTGATTGTTATTGTTTTATTTCTTGTCAATCTTTTTTTCTTTGTTACTCTTGTTGGGTTATAATCATTCTTCCATGGCTTCCTAATGATGTTTGTAGGTAAATTATGAAGGCTGCCAAAACTTTGGTAGCAGATGGAAGCACCAGGGAGAACGGAGAAAAATATATGGCAAGAGGATTCTCCCAGGATAGAGCACACACTCACCTAAGTGGTTTGTGTTCAAGAGGGAGAAATGGATCAAAGACATCTAGAATCATGCCAAATAACTAGAAGAGCTTCCAATTTAGAGGGAGGAGACAAGATAGCAAGTTCCAAGGATGTCATGATGAAGGGAAGTGTGCTAAAGACTTGAAGAGAAGTTTGTGGTGACTTCCAAGTAAATTTACAAGATTTAGCATACAACAAATAGCAGCATAAAAGCTAGACTCATGGCAAGAGGGTTCTCCTAGTAAGAGGGAGAAGACTATGTTCCAGTTGTCAGGGAACTTCTATTATAATTATTATCCCTCTGGCTTCTGCTAAAGGTTACACCAGATGGATGTAAAGATTTTTTTTCCTTGATAAAGTGTTGAGATTTGTAGCTTGGGAGATACTCCAAACCCTAGGCTTGAGGGTTTTGGAGGTATTGGCACACAAAAATCTTTTGTGGGCTTGAAACCCAAGCTTGGGGTTTTGTACCCATCGATGTTGGGGCCAAAACCATGGAGAGAATTTGACATGTGATGGATGGAGATGATAGAGGATGCCAAGATGAACTAGACGAATAAAAAATCATTGAAATCCAAGTTGTCTATGAGGAGAAATTAATTTTTTGAAGTTTGTGTGTGGGCTTGAAAAGAAGAGATCAAGTCGGCCTAATGTGAAGAGGCCTAATGATGGGTTGTCATACCCTCTTGGACGATTTGTTGGAGCCCTTGTATTGGATACAAGGTTGCATGAAACAGGGAAACGGGTATGAGTTTCCGAAACGGGCATGGGTATGAAATGTGACCCCCCCAAATTTTGGAAACAGGGAAATGCGAATATATATAT
>APFE030895232.1:200178-303382 GCA_000404065.3 Pinus taeda
AGGACATTTAAGAAATATGTGCAATGATAAAGCATATATGATACATTCTAATTTATTGCATCATGATAAAATTGTCAATTGTCAATGCATAAACTATAAGTCTCTAAATTTACATCACATTTACTCATGAATGATTACATAATGAAAATAGAAATATCCAAAATCAGCCATGAGAAATTTCTAATTTCTTGTCTCGTGCTTGATTGGGAGTCTCCTCCTACATAGTCAAATGACCTTAGTGCTCTTGATTAAATACAAGTTCCATACCCTAGTACCTTACATGCTCTTGATTATTGGGAGTCTCCCCTGCATAGAGGGCTTGGTTCTCTTGATTAAATACAAGTTCCATACCCTAGTACATGATAAAATCCAATGGAAACATTGCAATCCCCCCAATCCTGAAATCTTGAAAAACATATAAGTCTGCTGGATTTTGAGTGAGATCTAAAATTCTACTTTCTCCATATGAAATCCAATGAGGGCGAAACCACTCTCAAACGTCCCGAGTCATTTCATGGTAATGTTAGAAATTTAAGTGAAAGGATGAAAATGAAAAATAAAGGAGAATATCACTTTTACTTTTTAACATTACCATGAACTGCATATGCCTCAAACTTCCTGATGGACTGCATATCAATACTAGGGCAAAAGTTCACTTTTATAACTTTAGACAGTCATCTAGAAGCAACTAGGAGGCATTAGAAAAACTTAATTAAAAATTAGAAGACAAATTAATACAAATAAATAAAAAAAAGTCAAGTTGCATGTGGAAACGGTGTCATATGGCCCAGAAATGCGTTTATGGCCGTACTGGCCACGTTTCCACCTCGAGAAACGTGCCAGTACGGCCAGAAACACGTTTCTGGGCCGTACCGTACGCATTTCCACATTTCATTTCCGTTTTCGTACGAAAACTCCTCCCCTGCCAGCGTTTCCTGCAACTTAGATTGGATATAAATACACAATGAGTGTAAGTCATTTAAGCATATCCTAGGGAGCATTCTACATCAAGATACCTCTGCGATTTCAGGCAGATATGAGGCAAGGAAGTTTGGAGTAGGAAGTCGAGTTGGGAGAAGGTTTATCTTTGTTTTGAGTGCAATCACCTTGGCAAATTGGGAAGAGGCAGCCAACGAGGATTGAAGCCAGATTCTTGGGCAGATTTGAGGTGGATTGCCTTGCAGGCCAGGCCACAAATCAGAGGAGAGGAAGAGGGTTTGTTGTGTGTGTTTTGTCACTATTTTGGGCCACAGAGAAAGGCTGATACAACAACAAGTTTTGGTGATTGTTTCTGAGGATCGAGAGGGCTTGTGAGACACTCTCTCCTAGCCACAGACATGTAGAGGAGGCTGCAGCCCAAACAATGGTGGTTACCTTTGCTAGTAGGGCTAGTTTGTATTTCTGTAGTAGGTTTGTATGTTGTTGGGTGGTTTGTGGAGGTTGCAAGGCATCCAACAATGCATAAGGATGCCTAGAAGGACAACAAGGAAGAGAAACCTATTTTGGAAAGGGAGTTGCGGTGAATTGGAGCAGAATTAGGGTTGTTGTAATGCCCTAACCAGAGCTTTAAGGTTGCACAGATACCAAGGCAAGGTGGCAACAACAGGGAGTTGCATATGACATCTTGTTTGATGATTGGATGCTAGAGGATGGTGTCCTAGGAGAGGACAGTTAGTGAATTCTGTTGGCAGCCAAGAGGAAGGGTTTCCTAGGTGGTTGGATGCTCTAACCAGAGTGCAGATGCTACAACAAGGATTGGTCACTCGAGGTTTATTGGAGGGCAGCGAGAGAGTGGACCATGTGTGGACAATGGATTGGGAATTTATGGTCTGTTGGAGGGCAGCGTGATACTGCCCAAATTGAAGCCTAGTGTGCAACACTTTGATGGACAAAAGTAGCTACTAGAGTGGCAGTTGTTGAGCTCAAGGGTTTGATTAGCTAGGAGCAGTTTGAGTAGCCCTAGACTTGTGTGTGGAGAAGGACATCTACAACAAAAGATGGGCAGTCCTCCTAGCCCGTGTTCATTGTGAGAGATGGGCATTTTGCAGTGATAGGTAGCAACCCTTCGTGCCCTATGTTTGTTTTCATTAGAGCAACGCAGGAAGACTATAGTGGGTTGAAGTCCTTAAGTAGCTGAGTAGCAGTGGGCAGTTGTGAGTTGTTCACAAATGGAGTTGTGAACAACTCGACGGGAGTCTCGATGTGTTGTGCCCTTAATGGACTAAGGCACAACTAGTGAGTAGATTGGATAACCGAGGTTCAGTGGCCAGATGGACTTGGATCATTGATAGAGGCAGTGCTGCAGATTGGGAGCCGAAGGACTATACAGGTATAAGGTATGACCAAGAGGAGTTGAGAGAGTGCGCTACATCAACTAGATGGTCAGAGTATCTTGTTGAGGGTAGATTGGTTGTCGATGGAATGAAACCAAGCTCCAGTTTTGTATTCTTGTACTAGTGGATGTATGAGAGCCATTATCCCTGGTACGGGAGCATTAGACTGTTGTATTATTCAGGTTGATTAATATAACGAAGTTGGGTTATTGTACATAAATTGTGTATATTTTGTGCACTAGTAGATTTACTGTTGTTTACATTCCGCTGTGCAAAGTAGTTTCATTGTGATACTTGGTTTGGTAGCATCAATGATTAAGATTCTAGCCTAGACACCAGTATTGTGGAAAAACAACATAAAGTAATTGTAGAAGTGTACATACTACATAGAGCTACCTCAAGGTTTTGAGGTACATGAAGGAGTCTCTTGCTTACAAATAGAAGAAGGCTTTGTACAGGCTCCTCAGATTTGCTATTCTTGGATTAATAGATCAAGATTGATTTTGTTATCACATGACCTGTTACTAACAATTGTCAGAAGGACTCACGTGATAAAGGGAGTGGTCAAGCTGTCTTTAGTGATAGAGGGAGTTGACCTCTGGATTCGAAATGGAGGATCTTGATTGTCAGACTAGATAGTTGATGTGCTTCAATGATTTGATTGCAACAGTGGTAGAGGAAGCAACCAACGTTGCCACAACATAATTTGTTTCTGAGTTAGCACCTATATAGGGTGAACAGAAAGCAGTCATGATGATGGCTCCAACAAAGGAAGTCATTTAGTTTATGGTTGAGCCAAGACATGCAACTCAACATGTATTGAAGTACCTACATGGTACAACTGGACATGGATTGAAGTGATGAAGTATAGTTGTAGGGATACACAGATTTTGATTGGGCAGTGAGTGCAGAAGATAGAAAGAGTTTATCACGATATTGCTTCAGTTTGGGCTTCATTATGATTTCTTGGCTGAGCAAGAAGCAAACATCTGCCGCACTCGGTATTGCAAAGGCTGAGTATATTGCAGCTTGGTTGGCAAGTTGAGAAGTAATATGGCTTTAGAGTCTACTTGCAAGATTATTTGATCAAGTGCGGGTAACACCCATGATGACAGGTCAAAGCACAGTGAGATCTAGTACCAAGACATGGTATAGAAGGAAGCAGTGTGGCGTCAATATTATTTTACAACCAAGCAGATTGCTATCAAAGCCTTTGTCCCAGGATGAAGTCTGTATACTTCCAGGACAAGCTTGGAGTGATTAAGCATGTATCTCTCAGCAAGGAGTGATGAAATTGTAGCATCAAGGACAATCATTCTCCCTGGGTTAGGTTGACTAGGATTAGGGAGAATGGTCTAGAGTGTTGATATGACAACACCGGGGACAATCATTCTCCCTGGGTCGGTTGACCAAGATTAGGGAGAATGATTCGATAGAGGACAATCATTCTTCCTAAGTCAATTATGTTGACCAAAATTAAGAAAAATGGTCCTAGAGGCCTGTTGTCGCACAAAGTGTCTAGGCACCGCGACAACGCTCAGAGTAAGGGTTGTCACTCTAATCCTTACTCACTCCGTTTAGAGTCTCTCCTAGACAATTCAAGGGGGGTAGTCCCTAAGGCAAATGGATGAGGGTAGCCTGTGGAACATGGGCTGTAGGAGATTTTTAAGGATGAACAACTTGATGAATTTAAAGCAAGTCTCGGTCAATTAAAATAGATAGATCAAAATAAGACACAATCACAAGATATAAATGACTACAGACCAGTGCCTTTAATAGTTGAATTAACCATAGACTAAATAAAATAAGTCATCGAGAGAAAACTTATAAATGTGGCAAAGCGACGATCATGAACAATTAATTGTAAAATGCCCAAAACTTTAGCATACAGGATAATCTAGCAAAATATCCTTTCTTCAACAATCAATATGATTTAAAACATTTATCGCACCTTGACCATAGAAAAATCATGAAAATTTAAGATTTTCCACTTATTCACCGAAGACACCAAGGAACTTTAAATTAGCATTTCAATTATTCCTTAGGCAACTGCTTTAATGTGGAAAATGAAGAAGTAAAACAAATCAAAGGGTTAATAAATAAAAATTTTAATGGGCCATAGGTCACATTAAAATTATTATATGTGAAAGCGCAAATCCCCTTTTAGTTTATTTTATTCTCAATTCCAATTTTATTTTTATTTTTTGATTTTTTATTTTATTAAATTTTAGAATTTTTTTATGATTTTTAATTTTTTTAAAAATATTTTTAAAATCTTTAATTGAAACCAAAATCAAAACAAAAAGAATACAAATAAAATGGAAAACGACCAAACAAAAACAAAATAATAAAAAGGAAAAGGAAAATCGAATTTAAAAAAAGGCCTAACCTTAATGCATACATAAATAATAAAAACTAAAAAAAAAAAAAACCTAACTCATGCGCATACAAGCTAAAATAAAAAAGTCGAACTGTTTTCTTTGTTTGTGTTTGTGCAGGGCTTGATGGCGGAGACAGAACCGCGGGTTCGATGGTAGTGGGGATCTGGACAACGAAGGATGAGACAACGGGATCACCGCGAGGAAAGGATAAGGGGATGAAGGATGCGGGGAGCAGAAGAGTTTGCAGTGTGGGAGGGATGAGATGAGAGCGAAAGGAGGGTATGGCTGCAGATGGAGATATGCAAGTCGGAGCAGGAGGAGATCGCGGATTTGTAGGTGAGGGAGAGGGATCCGAAGTTTTGGAGCAGCGACAGATAGATGGACGGAGCTGTGGGCATTTTTTTTTGCAGATGGAAAAGGCTGCAGGCAGCACCGAAGAGAAGGGAGCAGACAGGGGTTTAAATGCAGGTTAAGGGTTAGGAAATGAGGACGAATTGTGGTCTGAAGAGAAGATGTGAGGGATTATGCAGGTTTATAAGCAGCAAGGGTTTAGGAAGCCTGTTTTTTATGGGAAGGAGGCCACGAAGAAAATGCAAGCAAAAAAAAATTGACTGTGGGAATGTTGTAGCAAAAAGGTTTTAAAAAAAATTGAAATGCACAGTAAACCCCAAAAACCAGGCAGTAAATCAAAGAAACCGATCAACAAAAATGATGGCCCAGAAACTCTTTGAAAGATTTCCGGAAATCTTAATTAAAACGTTAAATCCTTTTGCTTCAGATTTATTTGAAACCCTCATGAAAGTTTCCAGATTCAAAATATTTTAAACCTTTGGACTGTAACAAAATGAATAATATCCCTGAAAAATGATGTTGATGAACCCCAGAGATCTAGATCTTACCCTCCACGGCCTAGATCTGGATTCTGCGCAAATTTCTTCCTCAGATCTATAGCTGCATGACAACAAGAAAACACCCAAACGATATGTACAATGATTAAAAAAACTAAAACCCAAAAAAAAACCCAAGTCAGAAAACAATTTTTTTTTACAGTTTTGAGGAGTATGAGTCCAACTCTGCTCCCAAACCTATTAATCTAAGGCTCTCAATAGCCAAATCTATCAATTTCCCACTTTTTATTTTATTTTTTTTAATTTTAAAGGAGGTGCTTAGCTTGAAACCCTTCATGCATCACCAATAAATTTTTTATGATAAGCCCGGGATTAAATTTATCTGAGCTTTTCAGAAAACACAGGTCGGGAGTTGGGTGGTCCAACTGAAAACTTCCCGAATGCCCGATGATCTAAAAATCAAGATTTTCTTGCCAAACTCAATTTAGCCGTTAAAATAGAGCAAGAAAATGATAATAAAATTGAGATAAATAGAGATACCTACTATTACATTCAAAATTTAAATTATCACTTAAACTCCAACTACTAAGAAAGATACCTGTACTCAAATCACTCTTCAGAAGGTGTCATCAATAGCTAAAACAAAAAATCATGCATGAAAACGACACATCTTATAGTATTTCCATGGAGAGTAACATCAGCGAAAATTAACCCTAAAGTCTTTCTTTATTATTCAGAAAAATATTACACAAGAGCTTTTCGCTTAGCACACAACTCAAAGGTCGGATGATTCGACTGACAAATGACTTCCTATTTAAAGATAAATCCTCCAACGGCTAGTTCGAGGGATCCTCGTCAAAGCAATCTCGATTGTTGATGAGGATTAAGATTTCTTTTAATCTCATCCATTGAAATATTTAAATATCTGGGGAAATTCGAAATTTTCAATTAAATGCATTTTAATTACTTCAAAAATTAAATTTTTGAGTTAATTTCCCCAAAATTTTCAACTCAAAGGTCGGATGATTCGACTGACAAATGACTTCCTATTTAAAGATAAATCCTCCAACGGCTAGTTCGAGGGATCCTCGTCAAAGCAATCTCGATTGTTGATGAGGATTAAGATTTCTTTTAATCTCATCCGTTGAAATATTTAAATATCTGGGGAAATTCGAAATTTTCAATTAAATGCATTTTAATTACTTCAAAAATTAAATTTTTGAGTTAATTTCCCCAAAATTTTGACTTTGACTTAACCCTAGGGATCAAAGGCTTAAAATTTATTAACATAATTAATTTACTTTAGTCCCTAGACTCCTTAAAATTTATTTTGTAAGGACCGACGATTTTGCCTTTGGAGAATTTAAATTTACCTAAGACCTAGAATTAATTAAATTTCTGCTTAAGATTTTAATTAATTTTTGGCTAGAAAATTGAATTAGTCAACCTTATGAGGGGATAAATTACTTTTCCAATCCTCAAAACACTTTACATAATGATTTTCATATTTTTTACATCTCAGGGGGGAAAACCTATTTATAATAGACCCTCACAGACTATCCATTTTTGCGACACAAATATAATCCAACAGACCAAGCAATTTGTAATAAAATAACTTAACCAAATAGTTAGGATTATTCCCAAATCACTTTTACATAGACTCGATCTATAACACTAGTACTTGCTTAAGATCCTAGGGACAAAATCCATTCTGACTTTGGGGTAAGACTGAAGGAAAACTCTGCTGACCATCCGAGAATGGATCTGTGAGACAAAAAACCTCTCAAAATGTAGATCATCACCCGAAAAATAGGTTTACCTAAGCAATTACATATATGACACAAATCTGCTGAGATTATTTACATCATATACATGCAGAAAGGGTTTACGTAACATCTTGGAAGTGAAACTGATGATGATAGTTGTATGGCACAAACACATCGATCAAGCGCTATCCCTTTTGTGAAAAAGAGGGTGTACTGCTATGGGTCGTTGACACGTAGTGGTCAACAAGGCCCAAAATTACTTAGTTGAGTAGGTGCCTTTCAGCATTAGGCTCAAGATTACTCTCCAGATACGTTGAGTGAGTCCATTTAGCAACATGGCCTAGAATGAGGCCTTTGGATTTGGGACCAGGATTACTCAAATGGATTGAGTGTGTGCCTAGCGTTTCACCACAGGTCAAAGAGATTGACTAGGATGATGGTGAACTAGGACTAGTCTGTATAACATGGGTCAAAGGCCCCGACCAAAATCATGGTGACTAGTTGATGCTAATGATGTACCATGGGTTAGAGATGCTAACCAAAATTATGGTACCTAGTTGATGTTGTAGATTTTACCATCGGTCAATGTTGTTGAGCAGGATTATGGTAATCAAATGATGTTGATGCTAATGAAATTGTTTTGACATTTTCTTAGAGAAATTTGTCAACAAGAGAACATTTGGATAGTCATTATGAATACCTCCCTAGCTAAGAGGGAGTGTTGATTTTTGTAGCTATGGTCGGTCTTCATAATTAATATTTTAGCCCTTCAAATATTTGTAATAATAAATATAAGACATGTTCTTCATGTCGGCTTCAAGAAAGAAAATTTCAATTTTTGAAATTTAATTTTTATCCCCCTCCAAATAACAAGTCAACCCTCCAAAAGATCAAGTCGACCTTGTTACCCACCGCCAGAGGGTGACCTCATAGGAGAATATTTTATCTTAGATTTGTCTTCAAACAGCAACGAACAACCCCTGACAGCTACCAGTGTAGTCGATATATTGTGCCAGTTGATCTCCGCTCCCTGAGCTAGTCATATGTCTCTACACCCATCTGTTGAAAGCGTATGTTTGAAGGTGGGCCATCCAATCCTAAAGGTATGCCTTTCATTGTGTAATCAGGTGCTTATTCTTGTTTTTCCTGGGGCACATCGAGTATGGATTATTGGGTGACTCGGAAGGAGGAAAGGTTTTGACTGTAGCCTTGTTCCCTCACCTTAAATTGGGGGTTGATCCTCAACTCTAGTCTTGTGGGATCTCCCCTATTGACTTATAGCTTCAGGATGGGCACTACTTAGGAAACCCCGATTTTGGTTGAGTGGTACCGTTTTCTCGTTTCATATTTTTCACTCCCCTCCACACATTACATGCCCTATTTCATCATCTTCCCTCTCTGGGTCTACATGACCACTAGGTCCACAAGGCTCTGGTACTCCCCCTCCCCTTGTCCACCATATCTAGGTTGGGCCTCGAATGTTGTCTCAAAGGTTGATGTAGCTAGAAAAAAGATAAAAGCATATCATGGCCTCATACAAAATAAAATAATATCAAAAAATGCAAAAGATGACCAGGACATTATATTAGCAAGTGGGCAAAAGCCAAACATGAGCTCTAACCTTCATTATGGTCATCACCTTGGTTCCTAGGGCCCCACTTGAGTCCCAACCCCTAGTGGGTGTTGATTTGGGGTAGCATCGAATGTGCTCTAGCCACAAAATTTGGTGGAGAGGTTGGGGCGCATGAGATCTCCAATACTCAGAAAGGGTTTGGGAAAATTCTAAACAGATCAGGAGATATTAAAATAATTAATATTTTTAATGGAGTCCCTAAGTCTAAACTTGGGGAAAATAAAATATTAATGTGTTTTAATATGAATCTGTGTTAGAGTGGTCCAAAAGACATGGATCAAGCCAGATCTAATCTTAGCCGTTGATTAGGGACTTAATCTCGACCGTTGAGATGTCAATAGGAAAAGTATAAGAGGAGGCTTGAGGGTCACTGGGAGAACACACCAGAGTGATCAGTCATTCTATTCTCTAAAGTGGGGTTTGCTAAGAGAGATAGAATCAGTGATCGGGAGAACAGCTGAGAGGCATTGAGTACAAAGAAACAGAGAAGGCAGAGATTGTGCCAGGAGAGCATTGCAGCAGCGAAGGAGAGTGACGCAGAGCCGACAAGGGCTCACGTAGGGCAACACAAAGGCAACCAAGTGTTGTTCAGAGCACTAGAGAGGCCAGCGTGTCTAACGCAGAGGCCCAGAAAGCTGACGCAGGGCCAACGTGAGATAGAGAGGGGCTGATGCAATCCAGATTGGGCAGACGCTGGGGTTGCAGAGCAATTTTGTGCTAAGAAGCTGTTGGAAGGATTTTTCGGGGTTTCAGCCAGGAGATTTCTCTCAAACTGTGAGGTATAGCTGCTAAGGAAATTCTCTGTTGGGTAGGCCAGTTTCGACACCCAGATTGTACTCAGATATTGCTCAATAAGAAAACCCTCAGATAGCTACATTGGTTTTCTCGTATTGGGTTTTTCCGGGGACATTGGTCCAAAAATAATTGTGTCATGTGGTGTGTTTGTTCTTGTTTCTTTTAGTTGCTGATCTGTAATATGTTGAGCATGGACTGGTGTTTATTTTCAGTATTTACTTTGTAAATAACTTGTTAAAGAAAAAAAATAACAAGTAAGGAGGAATAAATCAAGAAAATTGCATGAAAGGTTTCTAACTAAGGAAAATTAGAAACTTCAACATGGTATCAGAGCATGATTGCAAATCACAGGAGGACTAAAAGACATCAACCGAGTGGAGCAATAGCAATAGAAAACAACTGTCTCGAGGTGACAGAAGTTGTTTTTAGTAGCACAAAAGCTAAGGAAGTGTGACACAGAGCTAGCCAAAGCCACGCACAAGAAGTCGGGAACTGCGCAGAGCCTCAGAGAGGCCAATGTTGCTAACACAGAGGGCTAGAGGGTTGACGTAGACCCATTCGGGGTGACACAGAGCCAGCGTGAAGCAGAGAGGGGCTAACACAGTTCACAGAGAGGCAGTTGTTGGGGTCTAGAAGGTTGCAGGAATATTGCAGAGTGGAGCTGGTGAGGCACTGTAGTCAGAACAGTACCTGACAGAGCAGGGCCAGAGGAGTTGTTACCGAGGGTTTCTCGCTGAGGACCCCGGATTAGTAGTGCAGTTGCACAAAGACGACCAGAGTAGGGGGCATCTCGACAAGCGGCAGAAGGATTTCCAGGGGGGAAATCAGGGCTCAAAAGGAGTCTAGAAGAGAACTTCGAGACGGGAAGTAGAGACTCAGAGGAGTCGAACAAAGAACTTCCAGGAGGGAAGTAAAGGAGCGTCATGGCACTACACGTGGTAAGAGACCAGGATAGACTGGACAGAGCATTGAACTTTGCAGTTTGGAAGGCCAGAATCTTATCAGTGCTTGACAAGAATCGTGTCAAGAAATTCGCCTTGAAGGTTATAGCTATCCCAGTCGACCATAATGATAACGACAAGCACGAAGAGGCGATGGTGAGGGCCAAGTGCATTATCCTTGATGAGGTCAAGGATCATGTGGTACCACATATAGTTGAGAAGGAAACGATAGTTGAGATGTGGGAGGCTCTCAAGACCCTGTGCCAGCATACTTTTGTGCAAAGAAGAATGCTGCTCGAGAACCAGATGAGGTCGCATCAGATGAAAAAGGGTCAACGATTGACACCTTCCTCGGAGGACTGAATGAGATCCAAGACCAGTTGACTGCTATAGGAGCAACATCATATCAGGAGCTTCTGGTGAGGACAACCCTGAATGTTGTCTCAGAAGATTGGGAAGTATTTGTCCAGAGTATCCTGGGCAGAGGGACTCTCCCACCTTGGGACAAGATGTGGGCAACGCTTCACCAGAAAGAGATCAGACGGCAGTTGAAGATAGGTAGAAACAGCAAAGGGATCAAGGTCAAGCAGGAGGAGAAGGATGTGGCCCTAGCATTCGAGGGAAAGCAGGAGAAACAGGAGAAGAAAGATCTCTCCAAAGTCAAGTGCTTCCACTGTGGGGAGATGGGTCACTATGCAACTCAGTGCCCAAGGAAGAAGAGTAAGGGAGAGTCTTTCGAGACTAAGGCAACGCTTGCATGGGCAGAGAAGGAAGTTTTGACATACGATGACTGTGCCATGAGTGCACACACGCCACTTGAGTGGAAGTGGGGAGAGATTGAGCTGTAGTTAGGTAGACTACAGGCGATGAGGGGCAGGATCCTTGAGGTACCCAGCCTCTTGAATTAGACCTTCCTATGGGAGCCTCGACGAGGAGTAGCAGGAATGGCTAAGTGGGTAGAGACAGAAGTGGATGGAGCGGCAGAGAGAGCTATAGTGCAGGAGTCCCGAGACAATGTAGAGCTAGTAGGCTGCAGCAATGCGAGAGGCACAGGAGTGTTGCACCAGTGTAGGAAGGCACAGAGATGTGTGCAATGGTGCGAGATGCAGGGAGTTGTTGCAGCAGCGCAGAGGTCAGAGAGGGAGCACTTGTCAGCGGCAGAGGGAACTTCAACATTAGTGGGTGTTTCTAGCCCAACACAGAGGTCAGTTGGGAGATCAGTTACTTACTTCTCAGTAACTGAGTTGCAGTGCAGTAGTGGGCATCACAATGCAGCATGTTGAGATGAGGTGCAATGCGGATGTAGTGCTGGAAGAAAGAACCAGCAGTAGCAGTAAAATATTAATGTGTATTAATATGAATCTGTGTTAGAGTGGTCCAAAAGACATGGATCTAGCCAGATCTAATCTTAGCCCTTGATTAGGGACTTAATCTTGACCGTTGAGATGTCAACAGGAAAAGTATAAGAGGAGGCTTGAGGGTCACTTGGAGAACACACCAGAGTAATCAGTCATTCTATTCTCTAAAGCGAGGTTTGCTAAGAGAGATAGAATCAGTGATCGGGAGAGTCGCTGAGGGGCATTGAGTACATAGAAACAGAGAAAGCAGAGATTGTGTTGGGAGAGCAGCGCAGTAGCCAAGGAGACTGACGTAGAGCCAACAAGGGCTCATGTAGGGCCACACAAAGGAAGCCAAGTGTTGTGCAAAGCACTAGAGAGGCCAGCGTGTCTGACGCAAAGGCCCAAAAAGCTAACGCAGGCCAAGAAAGGCTGACGCAGGGCCATCATGAGACAGAGAGGGGCTGACGTAGTCCAGATTGGGCAGATGCTGTGGTTGCAGAGCAGTTTTGTGTTGAGGAGTTGCCGGAAAGATTTTCCGGGGTTTCAGCGAGGAGATTTCTCTCAAATTGTAAGGTATAGCTACTAAGGAAATTCTCTGTTGGGTAGGCCAGTTTCGACACCCAGATTGTACTATGATATTGCTTAATAAGAAAACCCTCAAATAGTTGCACTGGTTTTCCCGCATTGGATTTTTCCAGGGATATTGGTCCAAAAATAATGGTGTCATGTGGTGTGTTCTTGTTTCTTTTAGTTGCTGATCTGTAATATGTTGAGCATGCACTGGTGTTTATTTTCAGTATTTACTTTGTAAATAACTTGTTAAAGAAAAAATAATAAGTAAGCAGGAATAAATCAGAAAAAGTGTATGAAGGGTTTCTAAGTAAGGAAAATTAGAAACTTCAACAGTGGGCAATGAACTACCCCACCTTAAGGGGGTAATCATTGCTTATATCATGCACAACATGCTCTTATCTCCTGGAGCACCAAGCAGTATAATAAAGAAAAATCAAGAAAAGGCAAAAGACAAATGAAGGGTGGAAAAACAAAGGCCGGGGTAACTCATGTACCACGATTGCTCCCTCCTACATCTATACACTCAATTATGTGGACACTCATCATTACCACTCTTGAACCCATGGCATTTGGCTTTGAGACCCCTACGTCCCAATCCACCTCATCATCATCCATATGACACCTATCACTTGAAGGATGTACCTTGGACATGTCTTTCCCTTTAGGGGTTGGGAACACCTAATAGGGTTGTTTTTAGCCACTCCTACCTAGGAAGATAACACTATTACATGCTCAAAGCCACAAATTTGGAAGGGAAGTCCATTAGGAAGTCTCATTTGTGCCCTTGATTAACAAGCTTGGTTCACTTAGATGCACCCATGAGTTATTGTATCTGATGGTGAGGAAACGCATTGGATCTTATATATGTAATTGGCAGGTGGTTTCATCATGGGTTGGGCAACTTAACTGGGGTCCAAACTCACCAGAGGATCATATTGACACTTGTAGGGGATGCGTTGAGAGCCATGGGACTCTGTCATGTTATAGAGGATTATCTCATCTCATGGGCACCCTCAACACCTTCAACAACTTGTTCATTGCTCCACATTATTCGTGACATGATGTACTTGGACTTGTTGTCACCCAGATTGTACAAGCACCGTGACAATGCTTAGAATGGGGGCTGTCACTCTGATCCCTGCTTACTCCGTTCTAGCTGTCTCCCAACAACAAGCTATGGGGGGTAGTCCCTATGGAATGAAGTGAAGGAAAGCAAGTTGAGAACCAACTTACTTGGGAGACATGGATAAGTGGGCTAGCCACTTGGTTGAAATTAAGTAAGATTTATTGATTATATTAGTTTTTCTATTATGAGACTAGTGCCTTAATGGAGTAACAAATTCTTGCATCTTATAAATTGGAACCAAATGACTAGATGGACACTCGCTGCTTGAATGATTGACTAACCTATCTTATATGAAAATTCTAAGACCTATGTGAGATGCAATGATCTTGGTAAATTTTAATTAAATGCCTAGTCTAAGTGTGACCTTCCCTTAACTATTTTGAAGTTGGGCTCCAAGGTAGGTTGTGGGAAGGAGGCCAACAGGAAGAAGGATAGGGCATGATTAACGATACCTTCTATTAGACTCCTCTCAGCCGATGCTTGTGGTGCTGCAAAGATTGTGGCTCTGACGACTGCAAGGTCACTGTGTTAACCATCGAAGAGTTGTCGAGGCCTCGCAAGTTAGATAAGAAGGGTTGTCCTATGTCTCTTTCAACCTTGCTTATGCTAGTAGGCAAATTTTTTAGTGCAAATCTAGATCTAGTGTGCTTATGCAAGAGATTATGAGTGAGATTTATCTTGAGTTAAAATTTTCTTAAGTTGTTTAAGTACTTAATTAGAATCTTTTTAAGAGTACTTAACAATAGTGAATTGCAATCTTAGACAAGATAAAATGCTTAGAGATACAAGTGTAAACTTCAACAATATTCTACAAGATACAAAGTAACTAAGATGTTAAATGCTTAAAATAGTCAATCAAGATGCTGATCACAGATTTATGACAGTTTATACCAACAATACTACTTCAGAAAATTAAGATCTTATCAATGTTGTTATAGCAGTGTGCATAAACCACTTCAAATGATGAAACTTGCCCAACACATAAAACACCAAAATTCGAATGACCGACAAATGTAATTCAACTTGTTTAAATCACTTTAAGATAATGTACTTAGTAAAATTTCAGATATGATTTCTTGATTTGCAGTACTAAATAAAGACATATTAGCAAGATAAAATTGCTAAAAATAAATGGCAAATATGCCAAAAAATAGCAAAATGCACTAGAACTTGAAAATTTCAATTTTAGGGCTTTCAGGGAGTTTGACGTAGCAATTTTCAGAATTGATATGTTTATTACAGCAGTGACTTAACCACAGATCAGAAAACTAACCAAGCCAAAAATAGATACCCAATATTTACAAAAATAAAATAAAAAATTCGAAAATTGAAAATTCTAGTTTTTGGCCATATTAAGAATTTGATTCAAAAATTTCAGAGCTTCAAGAAATCAATCTTAAATGTTAGATCTAGGCCAAAACTCAAATACCCAAGAGGCCAAAATTTGTGAAAATGAAGATTTTGCAATTTTAAATAACTTTGACCATTCAGTTTCTGATTTTAAAGACTAATTATTAGTAATTTGCTTGTTATAATAAAACTACAAAAATCAAGGGTTTAGAGGTCAAACCCTAGGCCCAAGGCCTTAAAGATCCCACCATTGAAAATCGTTGAAACTTGGGGATCACTTTGCCTCTTGAAAATTAAGAATTTTGAGAGCTTAATCCTGCAAAACCACCAAGTATTTAGCTTTAAAACTTCAGCTTAGGGTTTTGGGTCAATTTTGGTGCAAAAGAGGCCAAGAATTAGAGAACCAGGCTAAGGGAGGCAAATGTGCGGGGATAAATGGGTTGAAATGATAGATCGGGTGTTGAAATGGCAAGAGGAGGCTAAAAACCAAAACCCCGTGTCTCGAAAATTTCTGGATCTGAATTTTGCCGTCAATTCTTCAATAAATGTCCCTGCGAAATTGTCTAGAGACTAGATTTTACCCTCAAGGGCCTAGATCTAGCTCTTATCTCATTGTATCCCTTGATCCAACCTGTAAAAAATGAAAATAAAATCACCTAAACCCCAAATATATGAAAAATAGATCTAAAACCCCAACCCAAGTTAGAAAAATAATATACACTTAAATTACAAAATTATTTTACAAATTGTACATGGGTTTTTTTTAAATAAATTTTGAGAAAATAATTTTTGTGATATTTTTTCCTTGAAAGAATGGTTAAGAATGCTTTAGAAAAATTAATGCTCACTATAGCCCAAGTGAAGATTCAATCCACCATATAAAAACTAAAGATCCAAGCAAAGTAACCCTTGCCCACAGTCTATGAACTTGGAGACCAAGGATTAAATACTTGCACAGACTATGTATTATCTCAAAATAATAATATAAAACACCACATAGGAAGCTTGTAGTCAATACATACCACAGATCAGCGACAAGAACACCTCGAGTTGCACCCCAAAGCCTTTTATTATAGTAAAAAAAATAGTTCTCAGCGGGACAATAGTTTACAAAATGCTCCAGCAACAATTCTAACCAAAGATCAAGATGACCAGAGACTCAACTCACTCTCTAATTTGTAGATAAACCCTCCAAATGGAAAAATAATGGGTAGTTTCTTTGGTCCCTATCAAAATAATTTTGGTTGTTAATAAACACTTCAAGATTTTTTAATCTTGGCCCTTGATTTTTTATTTTTGAGAATTTTCGAATTTATCATTTAATTCCCCATTTTAATTAGCTCAAAATTAATTATTTTGAGCTAATTTCCTCAAAATTTTGACTTTGACTTAACCACCAAGGTCCAAGAGTCCATTTTTTTTTGAAAAATACAATATTCCCTTGGTGGAGGACCTTTAAAAGTTCTCTTTTAAGAGCCATGAAATTTTCCATTTGGAGAATTTATTTTCTTAAGACAATTTAATTTGACTCTAATTAATTAATTTTCTGGCTTAGGATTTAATTTTATTTTGCCAGAAAAAATAATTAATTTACACATGAGGGGATTAATTATTTTTTCGACCCTTTAATACATATGATTTTTTATTTACAAGACTCAAAGAGGGAATACATATTTGTTTTAGACCTTCAAGGCACAACTCATCTACGACACAATATGATCTAGTAAACCAAATGGTAATAAAATAATTAAGTCAATTATCTTAAACTATTCGTAAACCACTTTTACATCAGACTCGACAAAAACACTAGGACTCACCTGATAATTCGACAATAAATTTCACCCTAGCTTTAGGGATTTAAGCTGGAGGGAAAAACTCTTTTGATTAGTCGTGTCGAAAAACACAGGTAATCAGTGAGGTTAAAAAACCTCCTAGGATGGAATTCGTCATCAAATTATAGGCTTACCTAGGTTGTTACATAGACTCAAGGTTTTACTAAGATCATTTACAATATATAACTTACAGAAAGGGATGACTATGACACATGGATTGCTGATATGTGATTTGATCCTTGTCGAAAAAGTTGGTACTTCTGCTTCCGTGGAACTTTGACAATTTGAGTGCAACAGGACCAACATTGCCCTCGACCAGCTTAGTAGTGTACACATGGTTTGGCAGCTGATCCAAGGCCAAGAGGAGGTTTGTCTCACCCTTGAGACATGGGAGGGCAAGCACCATCGTCAATGCCCTCCTTTGGAGCAGTCTACAGGTTTATCTTTCACCAAGAGACCCATGAGACTAGTATTTGTGCCCCAAAGCCACTTTGGAGCACCACATGATGACTTACATGGACATAAAGGGGCCATCCCCTTGTGCATCATTTATGGAGCCCACTCTCTCATTTTGGCACTTGAAGACTCAACGTGGCCTTCCAACGGCCTCATTTCATCATGACGTCATCATTTTGGCCTACTATTGCACGGTTTATTCATAATTTTTGGAGCTACTTGGTGGGCTTTTCACCAAGGCGTTATTTTTGCACATTAAAATAATGTTAGGGGCTTTAGAATAGGAATTCAACCTCTAAAGGTCTCATATAAATAGAACTTGCTCTCATTGTGAGAGAGCATCATCATCACTTGGATTCTTCTCTTGTAAAAGAACTTGCACTTTTTCTTTGGAGACTATTGGAGATTCTTAGATGCATTTTGACATTTGGAGCTGAAATTTTTTATCTTCTTTGGAGCTATCTCATGATTTGTGGATAGATATATCATATTGTCATCTTGTAAGAGCTTCTTGTTGAATAATTTCTTGGAATTATGTCTAATGTATGGAATTGCCACAACTAGGTTAATGCTATTGTGACCTAATTGTTGAAAATCATTTTTGGAAAGCTTCTTGGTTGGCAATTGCATGTGTTACTCATTTTATGGTAAATGTTGAATGTTCCTAGTGGATAAAATCTAGTCTTTCTTCCATAAAACTTGATAAATCTTGAGTGGGTAATTGTTAAAGGTTGGTTGCTAGGGCATCAATCTTTAGCCTCCTTAAGGATGGTTTTGGCCAATTTTAAATCATCTAAGACTCCATAGCCCAAAGGACTAGGCACTAGTCCAAGAAGTTTGGTGATAACTCTTATCTTCTCCATATTTTCTCCTCCTGAAATTTAGTTGCCTAAAGGTAGGATGGAAATCTAAGGCATGCAATGAAATTTTAGGGAGGCGATTTTACAGAATCTGGGTCTACACATCAACCTTAGGGTCTAGGCTACCTATGCTCCAAGTTTGGTGGGCATTCGCACGAGTTTCATCCATAAAACCTCTTGCCCTAGATGCCACTCCAAGAAGGAAAACCAAGGTCTTTCTCTCTCACCTTAGGGACTTCTCTGAGGGTTGTATGAGCTTAGTATTCATTGGAATAAATCATAAGAAGCCCTTTCTCCTACCTTGCCTTGACCTAGTGAGTACCTTGGAAGTATTTTTTCCCATGCTTATTCATAAAACCCTAGGTCTAGCGCAAGCCTTCCTTAGGTCTTTCAAAGAAGAGAAAAGAGCCTATATGAGGTAGCAAATCATCTTACAAAGCTTCTTGAGAGATCCTATATAACTTTTGGAATCTTGATCTTCGACATTCCCATTATTATTGCAAATCTCGAGCCCTAAGTCTTGATTTTCCATCCTAGGCCTTTTTTGGAGAGCTTTTAGCTTCTTGAAAGAATTGATCATTGATTGATCCTCTCCTTGAATTGGCTTAGTGGAATCACTCCACACATAGATCATTGACCCTTTCTTTTTCAAGTGATTCCTCTCCAACTGGTATTCCTCCCATCGGTGAAAGTCCGTAAAGAGCAGGGGACATTCACTTAGGTGACAGTGGGTCTTTGTCACCATTGCTGTCACTTGGTCTAGTAGTTGTCCCATAGGTTCCCCTCCTAGTGCCTTTGCTAGATTGCGTGGAAACAAGCCTGGCCCTTCAGACAGACCACTCTGGGTTCATCCAATCACTATATATGCCCATTAGACTTCATCGCTTGGCAAGCAATTCAAATTGGTTAATTCCTTTTGTTCACACGTGGGAAGCAACAAAACAAGATTTCTCTAGAGTAGATCAAATTCATTCAAAGAAGATTAAGAATATTTGGGTAGGCCAAATTCTGAAGTAGGCAAAAGGCCAAAATTTGAGCAGACCGGGCCAAATTGTTTGGGCAACATATTGACTTGTCTAGAGGGAAGTTTGACTAGGTGTGGACAAGGTTGTGTTACTAGTTAGTTTGACTTGAAGAATTAGATGTATCTCTATTGAACTAAATAACTTCTCTAGGGAAAAGGTTGTTGGGTTTTCCCTAAGTACAATATTTGTGTCTCTTGTTTGGTTCTCTTTATGATCCTACTGGCATTTTGTTTCTAATGTTGATATCTTTTACGTAATTGCTTTATTATGAATGTGAATGTAAGAAAGGTTAATTTAAGAAATCATAAGAAGTATTTATCTAATTAGGCAACCCTTGAAAAAATACCACTCCTCACTAGGAAGCAATTCTATGAAAATCCAAGTACTGTTTTTCATGAGTGCATCATATTCAATTTTCATCATCCTCTCTCGCTCATATTTACCCTTTTCCTCTTCAGAAGAATAGGCTTCAACATAATTTGGTACAAGATGTGTCAAGACATAATTTATTTGTTCAATTGCCTTTTCTACTTTCTATTTTGGTCCATCAATTGGTCTTTTTTCTCAAGATTGAAGTTTGTCTTCCCTAACATTTTCCAATGTGGCATCATGCTATCTTTTCCGCTTGGTTGTCCTATCAGATGAACCGATAATATCACCTACTTCCTCTATAGCATTCTCAACTTCTTCATTTGTTTGTACACCTTATACACAATTTTTTGATGCCTGCCTTTCAAACGGAAATTTTCTTGTTGCAAATGCATTGAATTTTCAGCATCAAATTAGCATCCATTATTAGGTTTAGAGTCTAAAACGATTTGATTTAGGTTGTTAAAATTTCCTCGAACCCAACAACTTAGCTATTTACTACATACCGGCTTATTGATCTGCCGAATAAAATCACAATTGGGATCTTAACAAAACTTAAACAACGAAAGAAAATTAATTAACCATTCTCAACCACATAATCACACAAATTTTTTGGCCAATCAAACAGTTCTTGATTAATAAGTCAAAACTTGCTCGAGCTCCCTTACTGAGAGAATGACCCTCTGAGGAAATTATATACAATAATGAACCTAGATTTGATCCAGTTGATCAAGCCCTAGATCTATCGTTCGATGTATCTTGATTGATTTGGATCTCCTTTTTTGCTCCTTGCACCTTCCTCAGACCAAACACACTTGAATGGAAGTCCTTTTCCACGTAACCACTGAGACCTCACTCTCATTGTCTTGTGCACAAGATGTATTGTGTGTCTTCTCCCTTGGCCTAGCCTTTCTTTAATCTTGAGTTATGACCAAATCCACAACCTTGATCTCTAAAGTGATTGATAGTTGATATTAGATCTTAACATCACTTGAGATTGATAATTGAGATTCATCTGATTTAGTGATACAAAAACCTTTTCATTTCATTAGATTAACTCATTTTAGTCGTAGAAAAGAAACTACCTTAATCATTAAAGTAATTACTAAGGTTAAGGGTGTACTAGGTGACTTATGCATGCCTAGACACTTAGGGCCATGCAAAAGTACTTGATCAAGCTACAAACAACAACACTCCCTCTTAGTGAGAGAGTTATTTCATGAAGAACCACCTAAAACTAGCTTTACCTCCGGTCCTGTCACAATGTACTTTTTCGAAAGCTTGCTCTCCCTGAATGTGCTCCTAGGATTCTCCACATGCTCTTGAACATCCCAGAATATCTACACAAGTTTGCTCGCCAACTTGTATAAGATGCTTACTCTAATGACGATAGCCACTACAATGTCTAGTCTAGATTCCTCTGGATGAATGAACAGCTTCCCATTCCTAAAACTTGACATCATTACCAAGCTCGCCACTCTCCCTTAAACTACTAAACAACTCCCATGCCTCTGTCATATGGCTTGATGCACCACTATCTAGGTACTAAGCACTCTTGGTGTTGGTGCTAGTAGATAGACATGAGACAAATGAGAAGTCCTTCTCGAACTTCACTGCAAACTCATCAAGATGAACCCCTGTTGATGCTACGACTTCCCTTTCCCCTTATTCTTCAGATGTTGTGATGCATAGTTCCCACTCTTGTGGCAACTGAAGCACTTGATCTTACTCAAATCCTTCCTCTTCCCTAGTTGAGCGGTGTCCCCCTCACTATTACCTTTGGAATCCTTTCCTTCACCATTCATGGTCATACTGGCCAAGGCCAGTTTCTCCTCTTCATCTTCCTGCTCATTGACCTGAGACTCCTCTCGAGTTTCTTCTTGGACGCAATCATCCTAAAGCCTCTCCCAATTATGAAGTTGCTCCCAAGTGTAGATTCCCTTGAAAAATGGTTCCCATGACTTGGTAAGACCCTTTAGTGCCACATTCACAAGCTCTATGCCCTCCACCTCCTTCCTAATGATTGCAAGTTGATCTCTTGTCTGTGTGATCCTCATGAAGTAACTGGTAAAATTATCATACTTTGACATCTGGATGGATTTGAGCTAATTTCGCAAGATCATCTTCCTGTTCGTGTCGTTGCTCTAAAGTTGGTCCACTAGAGTGTTGTACATCTCCCCATTTTTCTTCTTTTTTGCCAAGTGAGGAATCAAATGATCCTTCATGGCATCCATGATGACACATTGAGCTCTAGTGTCCTTCTTGTGGGTTGCCAACTATGCTAGATTTTATTGGCTATTGGATCTCTTTGTCCACAATCTTCCAAAGGTCATTCTCCTTCAATAGCAAGGTAACCCTTGCCTTTTAGGGTAGGAATATGATGCTCCATCCAACTAGCCCTCTAATCTGAGATTGGTCATTGCCATCTTTGATTTGATAATTTAGCCTTGTCCTTAGTCCTTCAAGCACCCACAAGAATTAAATTGTTGATTTATAGATCTACTAGGACCCCCTCGTGGATTTGTGTCTCAGTTCTTTCAAACACATATCAAATAACATGTTACCAATCCCTTCACAAGTACGATCTTCATTGTTCTATCTAAAGGTTACCAACGCTAATCCTATTGGTTGCACTATTGTTTTACCAATTTTGTCACGTGTATTTTTGGGTGGTTTTGTGGCACTGTACAACCTTGTATGGCCACCTACGACTCCTGTAGATAGCTTGATGTTGTATGTGGCTATGGCTTCGACTGCTACAAGTGGTTGTTGTTTTGTGCTTCCCCCCCAATCCTCTACTCACACTTTGTTGGTTGGCTTAGCATCTACCTTGATGTCCCTTATCATCCCCCATGACCTATTTTCTATCAGTGGCTAGACTGTTTGGTTGTGTCCTTAGGCTACATGGAGCCCCCTTTCTCTGTGGCTTGTCTCCTGCACTAGTCTGATGGCTTTGGTTGTGTCCTTTTACTCATGCAGGCCATTGTTTGCTTGTCATCTCTACTACGATTGCTGGTTGGCAACATGAACCTATTGGCTACCCTCTCGCAGCCTTGACACCCTTGTGCACATCTCCACGATGACTTCATTTACTGCCAAGCCAAATATGGTGCTTGGCGACTAGTCATTGTCCACAACTCCACCCCACACCTCACTCATATTGCTAGCAAACTATCAGTGTCTTTGGGCACTCTCTCTGCCCTGGTGGTTGACTCACACGTTGCCTCTTGCACCTATCCTACTCCGAATACTATCTAAGGCTCCCTGCATTGTAGTGGCCAGTGGCATGTAGAGTTCCCGGCTAGCTATTGGCCATAACTCCAACGTTTGCGTGACTCTATTTGCATGTTGATGGGTGATAGGGTGTGACACCCTGTCGGCCTTATCTGCCACTTTTCTTTTAATTTATTTTTTTATTTTGTGACTTACTCAGCGTTTGTGTATAGTTGTAATCCTTGTGCATAGCCCAAACTGTTGCACATAGCATATGGACTTTACAGTATGTCCTCGTACCTACAAGAATTCCTATCTCTACCTCATATGGTTGTTGGCCTAATCCTGGCCTCTTGACACCTATATAAACCTGGCATCCAGTGATTTTGAGATCAGTTCCTGGGAGTTGAAGATCTGATACCGTGTTAAAATTTCCTTGAACCCAACAACCTAGTTATTTGCTACCTAGCAAATTAGAGATCTACTGAATAAAATCACAACCGGGATCTTAACAAAACTTAAACAATGAAAGGAAATTAATAACTAATCTCAATCACATAAGCACACCAAAATTTTATACCCAATCAAACAATTCTTTATTAATAACTCAAAACCTACTTGGGCTCCCTTACTAGGAAAATAACCCTTGAAGGAAATTTCATATACAACAGTGAACTTGGATTTGATCCAATTGATCAAGCCCTAGATCTATTCTTTGAGCTATCTTGACTGATCTAGAGTTCCCTTGCTACTCCTTGCATCTTCGTCTAACCCAACACACTTGAATGGAAGTCTTTCTCCGCCCAACCATTGAGATCCCATTCTCACTATTTTGTGCTCAAGATGTATTGTGTGTCTTCCCCTCTTGGCCTAGCCTTTCTTTTAGAAGCTTGAGTTTGACCGAATCCGCAACCCTAATCTCCAAAGTGAATGACAGTTGAAATTAGTTGCAGACTCTCAACATCACTTGAGATCGACAGTTGAGATTAGTCTCAAACTCTCAACATCACTTGAGACCAACGGTTGAGATTCATATAATTCACTAGCAAAAATGTTTGCATTTCATTAGATTAACTCACTTATGTTTTCTAAAAGAAACTACTTTAATCACTGAAGTAATTACTAAGGTTAAGTGTATGTTATGTGACTTGCACATACCTAGACCTTTAGGCTTATGTAGAAGTACTTGCCCGAGATACAAATGTCAATTGTAATGTTCTCGGGAAATTAATTGCCTACGGGATGAAATAGCCTATCAATCCTCGTAGGCTATAGTCCTCTATAAAAGGGGAAAAACCCCAAAAATTCCCACTGTTGGGCAAGTTTTGGGGCAATTGGATGAAGGAACCCAAAATTGGGGCTTGGAGTAAAGTTAACTCAATCATTTTGAAAAAAAAGACCCCTTTAGAAAATCTATAAATATGAGAGGAATGAATTAATTTTAGATCATCTTAGGATGGGATTATTATCTCCGTCTTTTTTTGAGCCTTAGGCTTTGAGGGTTTTAAGACCCCTTTTCCTACTAATTTCAGTGGTGAAAGATTCCACCCTACTTTGTTCTTCCTTTCTATCTTCTCTTTTTTCTCTTCTTCGTTCTGGCACGGGGTATTTTCTATCTAAGGAGCAGAGAAGTGTTGGGAGCAAGGCATAATTAAAACTCCTAGAAGCTGGATGAAATTCTCTCTGTGCTCTAACCAAATCGAAGACTTGTGGGAAAGCTTTCTGTAGCAAGACGAATTATTCATCTAGGGCGAGATGTTACTTTTTGTAGCTTTGTCCTGGACAGATCGTAGGGCCTGAGGCCAATCCTCCCTTTGAAGTTAAGGCGGTTTGACTGAGGTAAGACAGAGGAGCGATCTTGAAGCAAACCCGAGTTTGTTTTCGCAACTAGAATCCATGCGAATCGCATTCTAAGGTAGTCGCAGGCCAGTAAGCCAAAATTTCTAGGGTAACTGTGAAACCTCTGAGCCCAACTACACCGAAGGGTAGAACGAACTAAATATGTGCAACAATTATACTGAATCTCGGTCATAATAATCTGCTTCAGCAAAATCAAGAAATACAAATAGAAGATTATACAGATGGGTCATTGGATTTGTTTAAGTCCTGTAGCAGTCTCGAACTAAACAAATAGGATTGCAGACGCATTTCTGAGAAGTACCCAGAGGAATCGTTTGAGTTTGGTGTTGAAGCAGGGTTCATTTTTTGAGCAATTCAATTGCACTTCCAGGAACTCGATTTGCCCAGAATTCTATTTCACCCGCTTTGTATTAGGCGGTAATTCAGACTTAACAAGTGATCGGTTATTTAGATTCGTAATGGTGCCTGGTCGTGAGTAAAGAAGCATAGTTGCTCAAATCTTCTTGAAGGTCGCACGACTATCCTATGGTGGTAAGCGTGACAGTCTATAGTATTCTTGAAGCATATCAATCACAGGACCAACGAGGAATTCTTGAAATAACTCGTCTCCTAAAGTAGATTAACTACGTCCCCTAAATCAGAATTAATTTTAGAATGTTCATGTAATTTAAAACGATGTAGTTTTGTTGTTTGATTAGAAGTAGTGAACTACTTTCTACCTGTGTTAAATTCAAATTGTTACGCTGAAGCGGACTATTTTTTTCTGGTCAGTTTGGGGTTATGTTATAATTAGTGAATTATTGGATAATTAATCTTGTACTAGTTGGACAAAATTTTGACAAAATTGTTCATTGAAGACTACGGTGTGCTAGAATGGTTATTTCCTTTTGAACAGTAAAAGGAATTTTATTTGAAACCCTAGTTGCATTAGAAAACCTAAGGAAAAACCTTGTTGGATCCTTACATCAACATAGGTTTGATCTTTCATCAACAACCGCATATCTAGTTATAAGTGTGTTGTTACAAAGGAGATGAAGAAGATTGCATTCATCGTCTTAATCATTATAATTGACAAAAGAAAACTTTTTACATTTTGCATCCAATTTACTCTGTTTTCATTCGGAATCAAACCATGTGCGAAAGAACCAATGCTTCTAGGCCAACTAACCTTGGTTTTTCTTTTGGACCAAGCTTCTTCAAGTTTTATGTTTTGCATTGTTTTGGTAGGACTTCTATTCAACCAATACATAATAGTTTGCGCCAATTTAGCCCAATACTTGCATGATAAAATTGGTATAATATATACAACATTGAGAATCATGTTGATTACTATGTTCCTGAAAAGTGATTGATGTAGAATGTACATGAAGGATGAAGGTTAGCCTTCTATAAACTACCGTAATTAATTAGACATTGTTAATGACCTCTTTTTGTATTTGAACAAGCATGTAAAATGACTATTATGGGACGGTGCTAAAGATAATGATCATAATTAGAACTTAGACATTTTTTTGTTAATTTGTCGGCTTTCATTAAATCATGATTCAGTCATACAAGAATAGTAGTCTTACTGTCGTAGCTTGCCACAAGGAAAACCAGATCAACGACAATGAAGGTATTGAAAAGTTCTTCTACCTATCAAAATTAAACATGTTAAATCTATGACATGACTATCACTAGGCCATGACAAATGTCTAGTAGTGTTCTCATGGACATTACAAATAGCAATTAGGTGTAACAGATAGACCATAATTATAAAACATAAAAAACAATAGAATGAAATTGATAAAACATAAGCATAAACTTATAATGAACCTGGGCGTTCATCCTTCCTCAAAAGAAGTTGCAAGGGTGGGATCCTATGTGCTCGGACCTAGTGGGGATTGTCCCCCACACGAAGATGAATCTCCAACCGAGCATCCAAGCTAACTAGACAATAGCGCATATGCTTTTGGATCAGTTGGATATCATTGAGGTGAACAATGAAGTCATTATAATCCTCTTTTTCCTAGATGACACGACCCTGTGCAAATTCCTAAGCTGAAATCCCTACTGCAGCAAACTGATGTTACTTCTCCTACTTGATTAAATCATGAAAGTTATTTACTGTCTTTTACGGTAAATTTCGAAGTAAATACATCTGTAACCTTCACTTAATTTATATATATGCGAAAACAAAATACTGAGAAAGAAAGAAAAATACAACACATAGGACGCAATTATTTTTGGACAAATAGTCCCTGGAAAAACCCAATGTGGGAAAACTGGTGCAACAACTCCGAGGGTTTATATTATGCAGGAGAAAATTCTGAGTACAATTCTTAAGATATTGAACTAGCAATCGATATAGAGAGAACATTGAACAAAAGATCTCACCCCATCAATGGAGAATCATTGACTAATCCTTCAACTATGGAGGCTCTATGTCACCCTTTGTGTGGCTTATGTGGTGAACTGCATCACCCTGGGCAGCTTCTGCGTCACCCCTCCTAGGTATTATGTTGCCTTTCTGCTCTAGATCCTCCGTTGGCTGAGAAATCCACTTTCCGACCTCCCAGAATCACACCCTGGTTTCCGGCAACTGAACTTTGAATTCCCTCAGCAAAAACTCGACTTCCCCTCACTGACTATGCTACCTCTGCATCAACACTGTGTAGGCCAGTGTCAACCTTCTTAGGGATGCCTTGTCCTCTCTCTGCCTTGTACTCTCCGGAAATTCCCTTCTTCCGGATTTCTCACTGCCCCTCTGCGGCAAGATCTCCTCAATCGATTTTCCTCTTGAGAACTTCTCACTTCAGAAAATCGATTTTCTCAATCTCTCTGTGTGTTTTCCAAATTACCCTCAAGTCCCTTCTTATATCTTCCTGTTGGACAACCAACGGCCTAGATTAAAACATAATCAAAGGTTTAGATCGTTTTGACTTGATCCATGGCTTTTTCTAGAAGTTTCACCCCTTATTAGATTAATACCCATCAATATTTTAATTTTCCTAAGTTTAGACTTAGGATCCCCATTAAAAATATTAATTATTTTAATAAAATCACTTTTGGGTGGAATTTCCCAAAATGCTTTCTAGGTTCTTTGGAATACCTATGCCCAAGCCTCCCTGCAAAATTTGAGGCTTAGAGCACATACGATGCTACCCTAAATCAACACTCCCTCTTAGCAAGGAATGTGCTCTAGCAATACACTGCCTCCCTGCATACTGCTCTGACTCTGAAACATCGTCTCTGTGTTGTTGATGTCTGACGTATTATCCACCAACCACTGCGTTGTTGCTACCACTGTATTGTTGCCTTTGACACTGCCACTGCCATTGCTACATCTGTACTACAACTCCCTCTCAAACGCTGCATCTGCTATACTGCTAGCACTGCCACTGCTAACACTGTATCCGTATTGCAACTCAGTTGCTAAGAGAAGCAACTGAAAACACCCAAAACTAGAAAAGTATCTAGTGGATACACCTCAGTGTTGAAATCCTGATTGTTGCTAGTCCCTTGCTGCCTTTGAAGCCACTGCGTTGTTGAAGCTTTGCACTGTGCTTCATCGCACTGCTGCCTCTCTGCTCTATGTTGCTCAGTATCTGGCTCTTCTAACCATTGCATCTGTCGAATCAACACTCCATGGCACCAACTGAAAGTCCACCATCCCACTACTTCTGATCATAGGCTCCCGTAGCAAGGTGACGATCCAAGAGGTGGGATCCTCAAGGATCTTGCCCATTTGTAGCTCTATCAAACTACAGTCCTAGATCTGCCCACCTCACTCCTGGAGGTATCTTGGTTGTGATGGCGAACTCCTCCACTTGTTCGATCTTTGCGGCTGCAACCTTGGGATCATGCTTCTCATCCTTGCCCTTTTTCTTCAAAGGACACTGGGATGCATAGTGGCCCATCTCGCCGCTTTTGAAGCACTTCACCTTGGAGACGTCCTTCTTACGTCTCTGTTGCCACGGTTTTCCCTTTGATGCAAGGGTTGCATTATCCTCTTCCTCCACTTTGGGCTTTGACCCATTGTTGTTGCTGCTCCCGTCAAGTTTGACCTTGAGCAGGTGTCTCCTCAACTCTTCTTGTTTCAAAGTTGCCCACATCTCGTCCCAATTTGGTAATGCTACCCTGCCCAGGATACTCTAGACAAAGATCTACCAATCATCTGAGACGAAGTTTAGAGCCAGTCTCACTAATTCTGAGTCTTGAGGAGTATGTCCTGCAGTTGACAGCTCATCACAGGTCTCCTTCAGTGTCGTAAGGAACGGATCCACTCGCTCCCCCTTCTGCATCTGAGCAGATCTCAACTTCTTCTCTAAGTGCATCTTTTGTTGCTCGGAAGTTCCTTGATATAATGTGGCTAGGGCATCCCACATTGCCTTAGCGATCCCTTTGCTTGCAACGCAGCACACCACGTGATCCTTGAACCCATATAGGATCATCCTCTTCGCCTTAGCTATCTCAGCCTTGTACTTTTTTAGCAAATTTGCATCTGCAGGTTCAACACCATATTATCAACGTACATCTTGAGGGCATGCTGATCTAGCAGGAAGGTCATCCTAGCCTTCCAGATGGCATAGTTGGAAGCCCCATCCAACTTGTCCCGATCCTTCAAGCCACTGGTTGCCATCTCCTCTGAAAATTGTTGAACAACTCCCTCTTTCTCCCTATTGCGTAGCTCATGGGCTGACTTACGCACTCCCTGATGGAACTAGTAAGATGTTGCTCCTTTGTTGCTTAGCAATTGAGAAATGATGATTTCCTCGGCAAGAAATCACTGAAGAAGTATTCCCTCACCATGCTCTGCTACTTCTTTCTTCTTACGTCTTTTCAGCCCGACAAAATTGCCTAAAAAATCTACGTCCACAAACTGCTCCTCACGTTGAGGCTCAGTGATGCTCCCTCTGAAATTGCAAAAAATTCGAACTGGAAGCTCTTTTCTCTCTGTCAACTCACTCGGAGAGAGAGACTACCTCGAATTTTCAATCCTCTGGCTAGAACTGTGCATACCCTCTGGGGTTTCAACTTGCTGCCTCCTGCAGCTTTTCAATTTCCCCTTCTACTCAACGCTAGGGTTTCTGGTTCTGCTCCTCTTGTTTCTCTTGCACTACCTCTGATACCATGTGAAAATTCCTAAGCCAAAATCCCTACTACAGCACACTGATGTTACTTCTCCTACTTGATTAAATCATGCAAGTTATTTACTGTCTCCTTCAGTAAATTTCAAAGTAAATACATATGCGACCTTCACTTAATTTATATATATGCGGAAACAAAATATTGAGAAAGAAAGAAAAATACAACACATAGGACACAATTATATTTGGACAAATAGTCCCTGGAAAAACCCAGTGCGGGAAAACCGGTGCATCAACACTGAGGGTTTATTATTATGCAAGAGAATATTCTGAGTATAATTCTTAGGATGCTAAACTAGCAATCCGATACAAAGAGAATATTCTGAGTATAATTCTTAGGATGTTAAACTAGCAATCCGATACAAAGAGAATATTGAACAAAAGATTGGTGAAATGATCTCACCCTGTCACTAGAGAATCAGTGACTGATCCTTCAACTCTGGAGGCTCTATGTCACCTTTTGCGTGCCTTCTGCGGAGAACTTCGTCACCCTGGGTAGCTTCTACGTCACCCTTCCTGGGTATTATGCTGCCTCTCTGCTCTGGATCCTTTGTTGGCTGAGAAATCAACTTTCCTGCCTCCCAAACTCGCACCATGGCTTACAGCAACTGAACTTCAAATTCCCTCAGCAGAAACTCGACTTTCCTTCACTGACTACGCTGCCTCTGTGTTAGCACTGCGTAGGCCAGCGTCAACCTTCTTATGGATGTCTTTCTGTCCTCTCTCTACCTTGTACTTTCCGGAAATTCCCTTCTCTCGGATTCTCACTGCCCCTCTGCTGCAAGATCTCCCCAATCGATTTTCCTCCTGAGAACTTCTCACTTCAGAAAATCGATTATCTCAATCTCTTTGTTTGTTTTCCAAATGGCCCTCAAGTCCCTTCTTATATCTTCCTGTTGGACATCCAACGACCTAGATTAAAACATAATCAAAGGCTTAGATCATTTTGACTTGATCCATGGCTTTTTCTAGAAGTTTCACCCCTTATTAGATTAATACCCATTAATATTTTAATTTTCCTAAGTTTATACTTAGGAACCCCATTAAAAATATTAATTATTTTAATAAAACCACTTCTGGGTAGAATTTCCCAAACGCTTTCTGGGTTCTTTGGAATACCTGTGCCCAAGCCTCCCTGCAAAATTTGAGGCCTAGAGCACATCCGATGTTACCCCAAATCAACAAACCCAACGTTGTTTTCATCTGCTGGTATAAAGTGATGGAGTGGAAATATTGGTTCCTGTGACCCTTGGTATGTCTAGGATCCAAAACCCAATCAAAAAATTTGGCTTGAATCTTTGAGTTGGAATGGCCATTTTGGTCATGAATGGTCTGTGCTTCAGGTAAACAGATTTCATCTTGAATTTCTAGGGGGTGGCTAAATGATAAATTTACATTGCGGGTTGGGCCTGAGACTGGGCTTGAGGTTTGTGAGTGGGGCCATGGTTGCCAAAGCCATGCCTCGAGCGGACATATTACCATGGCATGGCACTAGGGAAAGGTTAGTTCCCAGCTAGAGGTGACCTAGGAGATAAGAGAAGGGTGGGGGAATGAAGACCAAAATGGGGCAATTAAAAGCATGTATGAAGAAAAGTTTTAGGGGTAGGGGATTCAAGTGAAACAAGAGCCAAGGAAGTTGCGAAGATGAGTATGGAACAACATTAGGTAATAGAGGGTCCTCTTTGAAATGGAGAAGAACTAGGTAATATCCCCACAAGATACAATTGGTTGATGTCTCTACCTAGGGGAACGAGACCAATTTCTTGGACCAAAAAGCTAGAACCATAACACTATAATTACAATACTAGCTGGAGTTAGAGGCAAACAATTTTACTAGTAGGCATGGTGTAGACATGTTCTAGAAGACCTCAATGGAATCCTAGTACCAACCCTCTTTCCAGCTAACACTCAAACCAACTACATTCACTCTCGCGAATGTTTGAAGTTTGCAGAGTGTCCAACCAGCTATAAAGAATGATAGTTGGAAGGCCATACCAAGAGAGTTTGGGCCTTCCTTAACAACCGTGCCACAATTGTGGATGCAGAGGAGGAAATATCCCACAAGCAACTTGAGGTTGCAACAAAGGCTCTAGAAAACAACAGGGAAACTCCAACGATACCAGGAAGACATGGTGGTCACGTAAGTTTGTAGTTGAATGCGCTTAGTTGTCATAACTCGTAAAGATGTGTGAGTGCATGGGGACGGTTGGCCATGACATGCCCCTCATTAATGCTTAGGGTGATGACCGGGTGGCGGGTCTTCTCCCCTCCCTCCTTGGGCATGTGTTCCAACACCCCTATCGAGGTTTGTTGTTATGTGGTGATAATGTTGTTTAATTGGTCCCTCCACTTTGTCCACACTTCATTGCTCCAAGAGGAGGCAAGATTAATGTTATGGTTCTTACATCCCAGATTCGCCAGATAGTCTACCACTTTATTTCTAGATCAGTGAGAGTTTGAGAGAAGGATAATAGGGAAAGATGGAATCAAAGAGTCAATACGAGCTGTGAAATTTTCCAGTCTCCAACTTCAATAGATATTTTTCCGGGGGGATCTGTTAATAATTCTTTTCACAATGTTAATAACTAGTTGAGAAACTCTATCCACTTGAATTTTTGTAAAACCATTTGCAATATTTAGGTAGAGACCAAACTCCAAAGCGAAGAATTTTGCTACATTATTACTATTGACCCCACCATTACCTATAAACAAAAATAAGGCTTATTCGTCTCGGTATTTAGACATACCTCCCAAAGCCAACCAATGCCAGTTTTCCTTTCAAAGCTCCATCAAAATTTAACTTGATAAACTTTGTTTGGGGGGGGGGTTCGAGGTTTCTAGTGAGCCAAATTTGGTGGAGGGGAGTCGGGCCCGATGGGGTACACATGGATAGGGAGAGCTCAAGCTTGGTAAGAATAGATGCCTCATTTGTGTTTGCTTCCCAATCTAGATGAGTCCAAGAAGAGGATAGAATTGTTCCTCAGACATTATGCAAGATGATTTGCCAAACCACATTTTCTGGAGACATAGCTTGCTTGAAGATCCTGTTGTTTCACTCTTTCCATATGAGCCATAGTAGAAATATTGGCATCATAACCCATGCTTTGTTAAGGATGGGATTGTTGAAGATTCCTGACTACCATTGATTAATAGTTTCTATGAGATTGGTATATTTTTAGTTAAAATGCCCAAAGAGTATCAAGACTCGATCCCATAAAATTTCTGAAAAGGAACAAGAACCAAGGAGATGCTCCATGTCTTCCTCATGGTCTCTACAAAGTAAGCAAATTGAAGGACCTTCGAATCCCTTTATTCTGATCCTATCCCAAGATAATGCTCAGTGTTTAGCTACCAGCCAAAGGAATTGTCAAACTTTTTGCCACTAGCCTTGGAGCTAAATTTTGCGTCGGATAGACATTTTAGGAAGAGGGTTATGTCGACCATCAACGAATAGGCCTCCTTTCTTGTAGACATTCCTTTCATTTGGTATCCCCAACAGAGCTTATCTGCGCTATTTAATATGGGGAATTCCTTGTTCTACAATTCATGATTTAGCTTGGTCTAGTGGCCGAAAGTTGGCGTGGTTGGCCAATCCTCCCTTGATTTCTAGTTTCTCCATTCTGGGGGATTGGTGGATGGTTTCCAAAAATTTGAGACAATCCAAGAATTTTGAGCAAGTGTGAAGTTAGTTATCTTTGTGAATTCTTCTTGGGATTTGAGCTTCAAAAGTTGTTGCCATGTATCATTCCAAATAGAGTTGTCTAATCATCTCTAATTTCCCAAAATGAGTGTTCCTATATGAGTTGCTTTTTGTCTTTTGCTAGATTCCAAATTGAAGATCTTGGGGGTAAATTTGGAGTAAATAATGTGAAAATTCCTTGAAATGCAACAACTGGAATTAATTCTCCTAACGGATTATTCAGTTTATTAATTTTCTAATTAATATCGAATTAATCACACTACATTTTTTTCACAAATAAAAATAAACGATGTGGACATAAAAATGTTCGAAACTAAGAAATGCTAGCACACACACAAAAATTGTGACACCATTATTTTTGGACAAATGTCCCCAGAAAAACCAATGTGGGAAAACCGGTGCAGCATTGAGGGTTTTTGTCATTATGCAGTAGCAAAATTTTGAGTACTATAAAATGTCACCAAACTGGGGATACTATCTAAGAGAAATACTAGAAAAAATATACCGAGGGATTTTACCCTCTCTAAAAAATCCCGACACCTAACTACCTTTGAAAAGCAAGTCGTCTAACTTGCTCTGCGCAGGCCCTGTGTCACCCTAGTGCAGACCCTCTCACGCTCACCCTGGAAATCCTGCAAATCAAGCTGTTCTGCCTGCTGCTAACTAGGAAATTGTCACTCCGGCACTCTGGAAAATCTTCCCGGGCTCTAGAACTGAAAACGAGCTTCTCCTCAACTAAATCAAATTGCTCAAATGAGGCTCTACACTGCCCCTGCACAGCCTCCTAGAGATAAATTTTGGCCTTCTCTTTTCTGACTCTTTGGAACTAGAAACTCCTTTGGAATACTGCTATGTTGCCCCTTTTCCACCTGCTACTCGATCACTAGCTCAATCTTGCTGCTAAATCACCTGTACTGCAAAATCGAACTGTCGAGACCACTAAGTATTTGCACTGATGTATTCTCCATCTACCCATCGACCTCTTCTTATAATCTCCAATTAGGACTCCAACATCCAAGATTAAAACTTAATCAGTGGCTGAGATCATCTCCAAGTCGATCTGTGTGTTTTTTTATAGAATTCTCACCTTTCTCAATTAATTATTATTAATTAACCATTTTTTCTAAGTTAGACTTTGGAAATTTTTATTATGGTCAATTAATTTAATTGAGCCATCTCTAAGTGGAATTTCCAGAAACGATTTCTTGGTTTTGGAGAACTCTTGTGTTTTAGCCTCTCCACAAAGTCGCGAGACTAGAACACCATCCAATGCTATAAAAACTAACACTCCCTCTTAGCGAGAAAGGTGTTCTCTCCAACTAGTTTTGCACAACTGTTACAACACCCTGTCTCTGCAACATCCTCCAACAACACTACTGATGTTTGACAACTATAGTTTCCTGCTACTGTCTACCAACTACTGCGCTAACTTTGATTCATATGCCACTGATTGTAGCTGAACCAAACTGTTGCATTTGTGCTACTGTTGACACCGCACTGTACAACCTGTACAACTGGAAACTCTGCATCTGCATTGCAACTCAACTAACACTCCCTCTCAACTGTTATTGTTGTTGTTGCAACTACTGCAACTAAGATGTATCCAAAATACCGAATCAACTGTCTCTGTGCTGCAATTGTCTCTTGAGCATCTGACTACTACTAGCCTCTACACTGTCCACTGAGAAATCTGCGTTGCTACTGACTCTGCCACTAAACCTCCTGCTCTACTATCAACGCTGCTCTATGCTCCTCAACATCTAACTTCTACTAGTCTGCAACTGTCACTTTGGAATATCACTACATCAATTGACACTGATCTTCCTGCTACTGAATACCGTGGGCCCCTATAGCAAGGGTAATGATCCATGAGGGAACACCATCTAATGCAAACCTCACGGGACCATGTCCAAATCTTTGCGCAACTTTGGGACTAAAGCTCCATATTGCCCCACCTCACTATTGGATGTATAGCTACAAACATGGCAAAATCTTCCTCCAACTTGGAGGACAACTTGTTTATCTTTGCAGATGTCGCCGCTTAATCCTACTTCTCCTGCTTCTCCTTCTTCCTTTGAGGACATTGAGTACTGTAGCAGTGAAACTGGCCACACCTAAAGCACTTGATTGTAGATAGATCCATCTTCTTCTTCTTTTCTCCCTGCGAGCCTTGTCCTTGTCTGGGACCTTTGCTTTCCCTGTTGATGCAAGGGCTACATTGTCTTCCTCCTTCACATCCTTCAATCCCTTGCTGCTACTACCGCTGATGGAGCTTTTTACTAGAGGTCGCCTCATCTCCTACTATGGGAGATCCGCCCACATCTAGTCCAACCCAGGCAATGTATCTCGTCCCAGAATGCCTTGGACAAAATTCTCCCTATCCTTGGTGACACTGTTCAAGGCCAACCTCACCATTTTTGTAGGTGGAGGCGTCTCTCCTACCACTGCAAGCTCATCCTAGATATCTTGAAGTCTAATGAGAAAGGGATCATTGCCTTCACCCTTCTTCATCCTAGCATTCCCCAGCTTCTCCTTCAAGAACATCTTTCGCTGCTCGAAAGGATTCTAGTACAACCCTGCAAGAGCATCCCACATCTCCTTGGCCGATATGTGTGAGACTATACGGTCTTGGACTCCATCCAGGATCATCTACTTTATCTTGGCCATCTCCTTCTTGAATTCTTTTAGTTGATCTGCATCAGTAGGTTCTACCAGAACGTTCTCTCCATAGGTCTTCAGGCCATGCTCATCTAAGAGGAAGGACATCCTGGCCTTCTAGATGATATAGTTGGAAGCTCCCTCCAACATGTCCTGATATCTAAGCCCGATTGTGGCCATCTTTGTAAAAACTTGAAACTGGGAAATATACAAGAATCTCCTCTTGTTTTCCTACTCTTGTTCTGAAACTCACACTCTCCGGGAGTGCGCAAAACATCTCTATTTGCCTTGCTTTGCCTTCAGTTGCTTTCTGGGACTACTCGTTTAGCCTTTTCGAATGTCCTTCTATGAAAAATTGGCATACGAACTGTAACCCCAACAGTTCGAATTGGTTGCTTGTAGCAAACTCACACTTCCCTCTGCAGCTAGAAAATTATGGATCTCCTCCAGAAAACTAGAACTAGAAACCCTCTAGGAAAATCTAGAAATCCTCCCTCTGTGTGTGCAATTTCTCTTCTTTTCGGCACAGATTTTGCTCTAGCAACCTTCTGCAAAACCCTTTTGCGCCCATACAAGAAATATGCTCAGCAAAAATACTAAGTTGTTGTTGCTCCCTTTGCTTGCTAGAATCACTATTTTGAACAAATCGAACTTTCCTGCAGCTGCAACTAGAAAATTGAACCCTTGCCCAACTATTTGCACTACATAGCTAGGCACTGCATAGCCCCTGAAAATTATGTCTTGTTGCTCCCTCTGAATAGCGAAATTTTCCTCTTCTGCCTCTGAGCTTCCTGTCCGTCAAATATGCTCTGATACCATGTCAAAATTCCTTGAATTGTAGCAACTGGAATTAATTCTCCTAACTGATTATGCAGTTTATTAATCTTTTTATTAACATTGAATTAATCACATTGCAATTTCTTCACAAATAAAAATAAACGTTGCGGAAATAAAAATGTTGGAAACTGAGAAATGCTAGCATACACACAAAAATGGTGACGTCGTTATTTTTGAACAAATGTCACAGGAAAAACCCAATGTGGGAAAACTGGTGTAGCAGTGAGGGTTTTTATTACTATGCAGCAGCAGAATTTCTAAGTGCAATAAAATGTCGCCAAATTGGTGATTCTATTCAAGAGAAATACTGGCAAGAATAAACTGAGGGATTTTACCCTCTCTCCTAACAATCCTCGCACCTGACTGCCTCTGAAAAGCAAGTCGTCCACCCTTCTTTGTGTAGGCCCTGCATCACCCTAGCACAGACCCTCTCATTCTCAGCCTGGAACTCCTGCAAATCAAGTTGTCTTGCCTGTTGCTGATTGGGAAACTGTCTCTCCAGCACTCTGGAAAATCTCCTGGGCTCTGGAACTAAAAACAAGCTTCTCCTCAACTAAATCAAACTACTCAATGAGGCTCTGCGCAACCTCCTAAGGATAAATTTTGGCCTCCTCTTTTCTGACTCTTAGGAACTGGAAACTCCTTTGGAATACTGCTATGCTGCCCTTTGCCACCTGCCACTCCATCACTGGCTCAATCTTGCTGTTGAATTACCTGCACTGCAAAATCGAACTACTTAGACCACTAAGTATTTGCATTGGGGTGTTTTCCATCTACCCATCGACCTCCTCTTATAATCTCCAGTTGGGTCTCCAATGGCCAAGATTAAAATTTAATCAATGGTTGAGATCATCCCCAAGTAGATCCGTGTGTGTTTCTAGAGAATTCTCACCTTTTTCAATTAATTTCTATTAATTAACCATTTTTCTTAAGTTAGACTTAGGAAATTTTTAATTATGGTTAATTAATTTAATTGAACCATCTCTAGGTGGAATTTCTAGAAACAATTTTTGAGTTTTGGAGAACTCCTGTGTTTTAGACTCTCCACATAGTCTTGAGACTAAAACACCATTCGATGCTACAAAAACTAACACATAATTTCTTTGATTGAGAAGATCATGGACTATACTTTTGGTCCCATATTTGTTGCCATAGTTCTTGCCCACATTGAATACACCTCCACCATAACTTTGCTCCCATAACATTGTCGAGTGTTTCAGGATCATGTAGATCCAAACCACCTACCATTTTTGGAATGCAAAGTTTCTCCCACGCGACTAATGACCATTTTCTTTCCGTAGTGGCCCCACCGCATAGCAAGGTTCTATAAAGATTTTTTATTGATCTGAGAATGGCTTTGGAGGTTGTTGTTACAAAGAGCATGTAAAGGAAGAGCTTGTAAAAATAATATCAAGAGCACCAATCGTCCAGCCAAGCTTAATGGCCAAGAAGTCTAGTTGTCTAGCTTTTGCGAGATGCATTGCATTGTGCTCTGCTAATGGGTGGTTCATAATGATCTTTCAACTAATGGAGCACCAAGATATTTGGTTGGCAAGGAGCTGATTTGGAATCCCATTAGTCGAGCTAGGTGATGTTGCATAGCCACGTTAGTATCAGAGAAATAGTTTTGAGTTTTCTCAACATTGATGGAGGTACTTGATGCATCCATGAAATCATTGAGGATTTGTTTCACTGCTTTAACTTCTCTAGCTATTGGAATACCAAACAACATGATGGCATCTACAAATCATTGATGTGTAATTGGAAGATCATCCCCATATAAGCACAACCCTTTGAGCTTTCCTTGGTTCACAAATGCTTTAAGAGATCTCTCAAGGCCTTCTACTACTAGGATAAATAGAAATGGGGATAGGGGATATCCTGGTGAATCCCCCTTGAGGAGTTGAAGGTGCATGAAGGCAAGCCATTAAGAAGGATCCAAAAAAATGGGGTTGAGTTCAAAGATTCGATCCATTCAATCCAGTGTTCAGAGAAGATTGTTACCCACCAAAATGAGTAACCCCATAGGAGAAAGTTTTTCTCCTACATTCGACAGCCAGCCAATGACCCCTGATATTGTTAATTTTCACACTGCTTTATGTTGTTTCAATTACTTTAGCCCAATTCAATACTTCAAATAGCAATCTTTTCAATCATCAATAGTAATTGACGATAGAACAATAAATGCAATGATAAAGGAGACAATCAACACATCAACAAGAGACACCAAATTTGGTCAAAGACTAGGGAAAAACCCACTATTTGGGGAAAACCCTTGAAATTCTTCTTCTTTATTAGATTGCTATAAAATGTTTAGCAGAGAGTACAATGAGCCCAATACAAAATCATTCAACAAAATTAACCCAATAACATTCAAAAATATGTTTCCAGCATCAATATATATCTAAGGCAACTTTTCCCGTCTGTGGTCAACTGCGGTCAAATGTCAAATCTTTGCCCTAGTTTCCAGTCGCATGGAGGAAGGGTCATGTGTGCAACTGAGAGAGTCTAGTCGCTCCCTTGAGCCTGTAAGCCTGTGACTGTAGTGGAAAAATTCCTTTGACAAGCCTGTGACTGTAATCCAAAACCCTAGAAATAGGTGAGAGCTTCAAACCCTATAATCTCGGACCTGAGCGAACCTCTTTCATCGACCCAGACTTAGAACTGTGCAAACCAATCAATGAAGAGAAGAAGAAGAAGATGCTTGATGATGTCCAAATGAGCTTGAGGTCACTTGTATTTATAGGCTTGCAAGGGTGACCAATTTTTTGTTAGGGTCGACCTGTTCAAATATGCATATGTGGGCTTTTCTTCAATAGATCACTTTTCCTTATCCGATTTGAGTGCTTCAATAGTCAAAATTGGTCCTCTTGAAAAGAGGAATCTAGTCCCATGGTTGGAATTTGTCACTAAGTTGCCAAAATTAACACTCCCTCTCATATAGGGAGAAATTCCAACTGTATCCTGTCATGTATATGCTGCGGCCGTATCATGTCCCATCTTTGTTGTACTCTATCTGTTGAAACATTCTTGAATCTAAAGAAGGAGAATCAGGGAGCATTAGTTTCCACCCTCTATAATGTTGGAGAGCACATCTCAATCTGAAAACAATATCAAGGAGCACTTCTCAACTTGAATCTACATCGGGGAGCACATCTCAACCCGGAATCTCATGCGGGAGCTAAACATCTACAATCCTATATTGAGCAATAGGTGACATAGGGGAGCACATCTCAACCCATCTTATTGCCTACTGATCTTTCCAACAATGACCCTCAAGAGTCATGTGGTAGAACACCTACATCATAATCAGCTTGGGTTGTACACTCTCAACTCGTTGGCAAGATGGGGAACAGTAATCCCAACAAGTCTAGCTTGTAGCTATGATGCCAACTGGGGTATACTCTGCAAAGACCAAGATAGGGGAGCAACATCGCCAACCCTATGGGTAACAGATAGGGGAGCAACAGCTACGACCCTATTGTCCAAAGATCCCTCAACCTAGGAGCCCTCTATCTCAATTCCTCAACCTTGGAGCTCAGACAGGGGGGAAGAGTCGGTTTAGTGTTCTCGATCAATGATTCTCCTTATCAGGAGGGGTCACATCCATTAGTCCAAGTTGCTCTCTAAAGACCAAGAACTTCCCTTTCGGTAAAGCCTTGGTGAGTATATCTGCAATCTGCTCATCTGTTGATATATGATGGAGTCTAATGGCTCCTCTTTGTACCATGTCTCTAATGAAGTGATATCGAATCTCTGTGTGCTTGGACTTGTCATGAAACAAAGGATTTTCTGCCAGACGGATCCCACTTTTGTTGTCGCAATATATCACTGTAGTGTCTAAGACCTGCTCAAATAGCTCTCCAAAGAGCTTCCTCAACCAAATTGCTTCGCAACTAGCCATGCTAGCAGCAATATACTTTGCCTCAATGATACTCAATGCTATAGACTTATGCTTCCTTCTCATCCAAGATATCATGGCAGATCAAAGACTAAAACAAACATCTAGATGTACTCTTCTTGCCAATAACGTTTCCTGCCTAGTCTACATCAATATATCCATGAAGTCGAACATCTCCAGTAGTATATCTCAAACCAAAGGTGATCATCCCATGCAAATATCTCAGAATGTGTTTGGCAGCGACCCAATGTGCATGGAGAGGCGTGGTCATGAATCGACTTAATGTGTTCACTGCATAGCATATGTCTGGACGGGTGTTCACTAAGAACATCAGAGCCCCAATCAACTGTCCATACTTAGATGGATTCACCAAATCAAGTCCTGCAGCTTCTTCACATAACTTCTTGAAGTTCATTTCCATTGGTGTAGGCAAGGACTTACATTCTGTCATTCCAAATCTCTCCAACAGCTTCACAACATATTTTCCTTGTGAAAGGAAAATCTCGTCGGGCCTTGGCCACCACCTCAAGGCCTAGTTAGTAGTGCATGAGTCCAAGGTCCTTCATCTCAAATTCAGAGGCTAACTCCCTCTTATACTCGATAATCAAGGGCTCACTACTTGTCAAGAATAGATCGTCAACATATAAAACCAAAATCAACGGCATACCTTGGACTACCTTGAAGTAGAGGTTGGGATCGACATTGCTTATTATGAATCCCAGCTTCACCAAATAATTGTTTATGTAGGCGTACCATGCCCTAGGGGCTTGCTTCAAACCATACAATGCCTTCTTCAACCTGCAAACATGCGTCTTTCTATCCTCCACTTCAAATCCTCGTGGCTTTCAACATACACTTGTTCCTGTAACATACTATGGAGGAATGTTGTCTTTACGTCCATCTGATGAAGAGTTCATCTTTGACTTGTGGCAAGGGAAACTATCGAACGAATGGTTGTATATCGAGCCATAGGTGTGAATATGTCGTCATAGTCTTCTCCCTCTTTTTGGGAGAATCCTCGAGCCACAAACCTTGCTTTATATTTCTCAATGCTACCATCAACTCCATGATTTATCTTGAATAGCCATTTTGAAGTCACCACAACTTTTCCCTTTGGTCTCGGCACGACATCCCATACATCATTCTTCATTATTGATTCATATTCTTTGGCCATAGCATCCTTCCAGACTTGTTCTTTCACGACTTCTTCAAAGGTGTGGGAGGTTCGACTTGAATCATACTACTCATAGTTGCAACATATCCCTGGTACCCGCATGGCTTCTTACTCACTCTTAGTGATCTTCGAACGGGAACCCGTCTCTCATCATCCTATAATGTGTCATGGAGCCAAAGTGGCCTCTTCCTGGCAGGAGGATCACATGGAGGAGAATCTAAGGGATCCATAGGCTCCATGGGATCATCAACAATATCTCTCGGATTCAGGCACAGAAGGACCATCTAAAATATCCATATCATCATCCTTCTTCTCAGGAGGAGGAGGCGAAAGAAGGTCCCTTGCTTTCCCAAGGGCAACATCTTTATCAAATGTTACATCCCTGCTAATTTCAACCTTCCTTTGACAAGGAATATATATTCTAAATGCATTAGAGTTTTCACAATATTCAACAAACGTACCTTTTTCTTCCCGTGGTTTCCAATTTGTTTCTCTTGTCCTTTGGTACATGGAAATATACAGGACAACCAAAGATACAGAGATGGCTAACATCGGCCTCGACACCTGTGAACACTTCTTCGGGGGTCTTGTTGTCCAATGCTTGATGAGGCACCCTGTTTTGAACATATACAACAAGATTTGTTGCTTCTCCTCAAAGGAACTTTGGCAACTTATGATCATGGAGCATGGCTGAAGCGACTTCTACAATAGACTTATTCTTTCTTTCAGCTACATTTTGTCCGAGAGTATAGGGCACAATCGTCTCCTTCTTGATACCTTTCTTCTTGCAAAAATCAATGAACTCATTCGAAGTGTACTCTCCACCATTGTCAAACCTGAATATCTTGATTTTCTTTCCTGTTTGATTTTCAACCAAAGCTTTGAACTCCTTGAACATTTCGAAGGCTTCATCCTTGTGCTTCAAATAATATATCCATGGCTTCCTTGAGAAATCATCAATAAAGGTGATGTAGTAGATATGGCCACCAATAGAACGTACGGGCATCAAACCACATAAGTCGAAATGAATGAGATGGAGGATGTCATTTGTCTTGTTCTCGCTGGAGGGGAATGGTCCCCTTGTCTTCTTCCCACTAGCACAACCTGGACATACTCCATCATGTTGGGCTTGAACATTGGGAATACCAGAGACCAATTTCTTCAATTTCAGAAGAGAATCATAACAGAAGGGGGCCAATCTTCAGTGCCATAGTTCGCTTAGATGATTTGTATCATGGACTAGTGCTAGAAGAGGTCTTCCAGTAACCCTGTAGAGTCCTTCAAATCTTGATCCCAATGTAAATGCATCTTTCATAGGTGATCCAACAAGGCAAGTAAGAACCTTTCCCTTGATGAAGGCAACCCTCATCCCTTTGTCTTCCAAAGCAGATATTGATACCAAATGCTTCTTCAATCTTGGCATATACATCACATCATGAAGCACAACAAATTCCCCAAATTCCAAATGAAATTTGACGAACCCAAAGCCTTTCACGAGATGAGTGGAGATGTCTCCAAGAATAATTTTCAAATTTGACTCCCTCTCTACCAATTAGAGAGAACTCCTTTATACCCAGAGAATTGGTGAGTGGCCCCACTATCAATCAACCAACTATCCCATGAATCCAAAGGAGAGGAACTAATAAGGGCAAAAATAAGAAAATATTCAGATTGTTTTTCAACATTACTTTCATACCTTTCTTGTGCTTGTTCTTGACAGCGTGGAAGCATTCTCCGAAGGCTCAAGTACTTTTTCTTGAATGTAATCGAAAACATCATTGTTATCAGCTATGATCTCCAACCTGACTTTCCATGCAACAAAGTTAGATGAGTCAGCCAACTTCTCATTTTCCTTGAAGAAAGAAGACATCTTGACTTGACTAGATTGGCTCCTTCAACTTTCCAAAGATAATTGCTTTAATGCTTGTCTACTTTGGGCTTGTCCTTCCCATGTTAATTTTCACACTACTCTATGTTGTTTCATTTACTTTAGCCCAATTCAATACTTCAATTAGCAATATTTTCAATCATCGAAAAAATTGAAGAAAGAATAGTAAATGCAATGATAAAGGAGACAATCAACAAGAGACACCATATTTGGTCAAAGACCAAGTAAAAACCCACTATGGGGAAAACCTTTGAAATTCTTATCGACAAAATATAAAATAATGTCAAATAATGATTGTTGGGTATGGAGTTGTGCTCACCTATATCTATAGCAGATGGTGTTGACACTGATGCTCCCACAATCTCCTCCTCCTCCTCCTCCTCCTCTTCCTCTTACTCCTCCTCATTGTGTTGCTCCTCCCCCGAGTCCTCCTCCTCCTGCTCCTCCTCGTGTTGCTCCTTGCCTGAGTCCTCCTCTTGCTGCCCCTGTTGTAATGGTTCCTTTGGGTCTAACCATGTAGGTGACTCCTCCAAGATGGGCACCTTAAACTCCACCCTCCACTGAGACATTACATCCATAATGTCTAAAGAAATGGCATCTGGATCCATTGGCACTTCTATTTGCTTCACTTGAAGTCGGATATTGTAATGCACATACACTAGATCATTGAGGCGTGAGAACTCCAACTTGTAAGAGTATCAAAAAAACTAATGAGTCTTGACTCTTGACACTTGAGGGTCATAAATTTAAAATTAAAATTACAATAAATGTAATTGCTCAACTGAAGGCTGAAACTCAAAGTTATACCTGTTGCGCTTTTTTTAGTGTATTTTCTCAAATACACTCCAATTGCGCTCACACCCTGAAGAGCTACATGTTTGAATCAAGATTCTTATGGCCAATTTCTACAAATTTGGTGCCCTTGCACCATAGTTTCGCCACCAAATATTTACAACAAAATAAAGAAATAAAAAAGTCAAAAACTTAAAACATATTTAAACTTTCAAATAAAAGTTACATAATTGAGTTCTAAAAATCTAAAACTATAAATAAGTAAATTCTAAATTGAAAATTTTAATGAGTGGTGATTTGTCACTTACGTGGCATGAAGAGGGTCCTTTTCCTAATAGCACCATCAAAGCCAAATAGGCCAACACAATCCGAATAAAATTGTATCTCGCGATTGATTTTTCTACGAAGCTCAGGATCAAGTACCATCCTCTGAATATAGGAATAGAGCCCTTCCATCACCTCTCCATCAAAATCAAAGGCGTATTTGTATGAAAATGCAGGGTTGAGGAAGAGTGTTGCTGCATGAATGGGTCGATGAAGCATCCCTATCCACCGACTATCAATCACATCCCATAACATCATATGTCTATCAAGCCCAACAGAACCCTTGTCTACATAATAAGAATGAATGGCCTCCTTGGCCCTATCCATGGCCTCATACAAATAAGCCATTGCAAACTTTTCCCCATCTACCAATCTCAAAACCTTTACTATAGGTTCACTAACTGAGCACACTTCTTCTACTCCCTACGAAAATGTGTCAATGTGCACCATTTTTGCAATGGCTCTCTCGTTTTGTCCCTTGTTGTGTCTATAATCACGCTTCTCATTAGAAACAAACATTTTCTTGAACTCAAACTGGCATCAAAACAAAGACTAAAGAATAATAAAGTTGGTGGCAAAACGTGTGATTGCAGGATGCTGCAACTCCTTGTTTCTAGTGGATCTCCTCATGAGGCTAAGAACAAAAGCATGGTTATATATAAACTTGGGGACGCTTGCAACCATATCAATCACCTCCTTGATGAAGGAGAGTTTCTCCATATCCTCAAGCAACAAATCGATACAATGTATTGCACACGAAGTCCAGAACAATGTGCGGTGCCTCTCCATAAGCATCCTCTTGATAGTCACATAATTAACTACATTCTCTGTTATGACTTGCACCACATTCTGCGCACTAATCTCTCAAATGAATCCATCTAACAACTCACATATCATTGTTGATGCATCCACTGATTTAATAAACATGGCACCTTTAGGACAATGTACCAAGAAATTTAGAAGGTTCCTACCCTTCCTATGTGTCCAACCATCAGACATCATTGTGCATCCATACATTTCCCATGTTTGTTTCAACTCCGCCAATCTAGAGTTGATGTCTTGCTTTTCTACTTGAAGGGTTGGCCCCTGCAACTCCTCATATGTAGCACTTTTGTACCCTAGGCCCACAACAACAATAACATCACACATTGGTTGCCAAAATGGATTGGTTTTGGTGATGCTGAAAGGTAAGTTGCTCCAGAAAAGACACCTCCCCATAACTCTATCTACTTCTTGCTTCTCCCTTTTTTTAACAACTAATTTTATGGAAGGTGTGCTCCATGTCCTATTCGTGGAACAAAAAATGATGACCTCCCACTCCTAGTAACATTAGCACTAGAAGTGGGATGTGACATTGTGGAGCCCCTCCCACTACCCTCAGCCTCAAAATGAAAAGAAGATATCCTGAAAGATCTACCTGCATGTTCATCCTTGTTTCTTTCTGCCTCCTCCTTCTTTCTATCTTTTTCATCAATTTCTTCAAGAGCTTTTTGTATAAACTCTGCGCTAGAAACTATACAAAGCCCAATATCATGTCCAGGGAGTCTAGTTAGATGGTATTTCAATCGCATAACCCCTCTTGTCATCCTGGTCCCACACAATTTGCATGATAGATATGCCCGATTTGTCCCACTGTTATGCTCCCCATACTCCCAAAATGGGTCCAAGGCTTTTGGCATATTTGTAGTGAACTAATTCAAACCTAGGGCACCAAAAAAGAAAAAAATCGGCATTAAACACCCATACACAAAAAATAATAAGTAATAACCACCTCATTTTTAAAAAATATTTTTTTACTACATTTTTTGCAATGTGAATTCAATGAAAAATGGCAATAAGAGGTTGCAAAAGAAAGTTGAAAAAGAAATGAAGCTTGTTGTCCAAATATGGAGAAAACCCTTGCATTGGCTCATGGGTATGAAAATCATAGCAAATGAAAAAAAAGAAAAAGCAAAATGATGGTAGGCAAAGAGGCAAGCAAGCATAACCCTAAATCTATGAAAAAATCATTAACATAGGGGTTTTTAAGAACATACCTGTTAATGGAAGAAATGAAGTTTGTCTCACTGTTCTTCAGTCTTTGATACACAAAAAATTCTTAGTTGGTGGTGATAATGGTTGTTTGATCCTCAATCCCTCCTTGACAAAAACCACAAATCTCTTCCCCATCCTTCTCCAAGACTCAGAAACCAAAATGAGCAAATGAAATGACCAAATTGCCTTTTCTGGCCGCAGCCCAACTCGCCCGGAGATTTTTTCTATTGTCGCGTGATATTTTGCTGAAATATCTACGATATTTCGGAACTATCGCAATATTTTCTAGAGAGGAAATATCACGATATTTTCTCTGCGATATTTCGGCTCCCCGGAAATATAGCAATATTTCCAAAAATCGTCGATCTCCCGGCAATATTATCAACACTGCTCCTAACTAGTAACAATTTAATTATTTATGACAATTACCGAATAATTCACAATTGTAATCTTCACCATAAGATATGTTGTAGAAAATAAAATTAGGAACTAAGAAATAGATGCACACACATAAAAATCGACAATAATTTTTGGACTAAAGTCCCCGGAAAAACCCTGAAGGGAAAACTGGTGCAATAGATGAGGGTTTATTTTATTATGTTGCAAAATATGGAGAGCACAACAATTTAGATGCCTCACTGGCAATCCTCCGAAAATAATCTGGCAAAATTTTTGGGAGAAATTTTCTTCCTTCTACAAGAATTCAACCTCTCTCTGGCCTACTTGAACTCTCTCTTTGGAAACTTGGCCTGTTTGGAGTTCACACTGCTTGCCCTAGGAAATTTGTACAACCTACTGGTTGGTTCCAGCCTCCAGGTGAGTCGTCCCGTCTCCCTTTGCCTCTAGAAAAATTCGCTCTGGCTTCTAGATGATCTTTTCGGCCTCTGACAACTGAAGTGACCTCTCTTCGACAACTCGTACTAGAGTTTCTAGCTACTTGCACTGGCTATTCGACCTCTTTGCAGAATAATTTCGGTCTCCCTTTTCATGCCTCTCCGACACTGGAAAACTGTTGGGAAACTCTCCGAAAATCTCCTCTACTACTCCCTCAATCATTGATATTTTCCTTCTCTGGCTCGAACTCACTTCCATGTTGAATAACTGCAACTGGATAGCTCGATCTGCAAAGGTAACTTGCTCCCCTCGTGTCTTTCTCCACTCCATTGACTTGCTCTTATAATTTGTTGTTGGAGCTTCAACAGTTATGATTAGATCCTTGTCAACGGATAAGATCATCTTAGACTTGATCCATGTGATTTTCTAGAGCATTCTCGATCATCCTCAATTAATTCCCATTAATTAACCACTTTTACTAATTTAGACTTAGGAAATATTTAAATGATGGCTAATTAATTTAATCAAAGCATTTCCCATGCTTATCTCGCGAAACCTTTTCTGGGTTTTGGAGATCTCATGTTCCTTAGCCTCTTAAACACAAATCGAGACTAGAACACTTGGCTGATGCTACCAAATCATCAAAATTAACACTTCCTCTTAGTGAGGAAGGTGTTCTCACCTCTCCAACATCTCTCCCCTTTTGTAGTTAGACCATGCTACTAGTGTTTGACATCTGCATCATATTATCATTGTCCACCAAGCTATTGCACATACTCTAATTCACCTGCTAACTTTGTAGCTGAACCACTCTGCATTTGCACTATTGCTGACACTGCACTGTTGCCAACACTGCCTACGCTACCTCTGATCTCATGTTGTCTTTGTTGTTGTTGTTGCAACTACTTCAACTGACAACTTATTTCTACATATCTATTGTGTCTTTGCACTGGCTCTTCCACTGTCTATTGAGTCACTGACTACAAGTAGCTCTGCTCTATCTACTGAGTATCTGACTGCGCCCAACTGTCTCTGTGCCCCTCTAGTATCTGACTGCAACTAGCTCTACACTGTCTCTCAAGATCTGATTGCACCTACTAATATTGATCCTCGTGCTACTAAATATTGTGGGCCCCTATAACAAAGGTAATGATCCAAAGGAAACACCTGATAATACTTATCCTTGGACCTTGCCTGATCCCGCAACACTAAAGCATCACGCTCCTCCCCATTGAGAAGTATAGCCAGTATCAATGCAAACTCCTCCAACCTGGAGGTCAACTCATCTATCTCTACCAAAATTGTTGTTTGTTGTTGCCCCTTCTTGTCCTTCTTTCTCTTGGGACACTAGGTGACATAGTGACCAAACTCATCACATCTGAAGCATTTGCGTTCAACAGGTCTTTTTTCTTCTTCTTGCCTCCCTTCGAGTTTTGTCCCTGGATGGGACCTTTCTTTGCCTTTCCCTTATTGGCAAGGGCTACATTCTCCTTTTCCTTCTTAACCTTCGGTCCCTTGCTATTGTTGTTGGTGTAACCCTCGACAAGACTGAGCCTTAGCTCCTCCTGAGTGAAGTCACGCCATAGGTGTTCCCAATCTGGCAGTTTATTTGGTCCAATAATCCCTTGAACGAAAGTTGCCCACTCTTTGGTAAACTCATTTATAGAAACTTGCACAAGTTCTTTGTCCTCGGGCTTCTCTCTTACTGCTACTACCTCATAACAGATGTTTTGAAGTCTTGTGACATAAGAAGTCACACTCTCACCCTTCTACATTTTTGTGGTCCTTAGCTTCTCCTTGAGAATCATTTTACAATTCTTTAATGGATCTTGGTATAGCTTCACAATGGCCTCCCACATTTTCTTTATTGTTTTCTTATCTGCAATATGCGAGACGATATGATCTCGAACCCTGTCCAGGACCATCATCTTAGCTTTGGCCATATCGTTCTTGTTGTAACAACCCATCTATAAAAGTTAAGAAATAATAAAAATAATTAACTAATATAAAGTTATAAACTTTATATTTAAAATAATATTAATAAACTTTATATTTAAAATAATATTAATAAACTTTATATTTAGATATAAATCAAACCTTATATCAAAAATACAAACCAAACTTTATAAATCTAAAATTTAAATACCAAAATCAATTAAAATAAACGTAATATGATTTAAAGGCAAAACCGTGTAATAAAGGGATGATTCGTAATGAACTCAAGGATGAGCTTTTGGTCTCACAGACGTGGACAGAAGCGTGGCAGCATGAGGGGAGGCGGTGGTTGCAGGCGGGAGGGTGGCCACCGCCAAACCCGTAGTTATAAACTGCCAGAAAGAAGCTTGCAGGGGGGAGAAAACGGAGGAAAAACACAGAGGAGGACAGAGGGAAGAGAGAGACCCGAGTAATGAAGAGCTTGTATTGATCTGAGGTTCTGGGTACGGGGGCAGTGAGCTTCGGTGAGAAGCTTGCTGGATTGGCTAGGAGGAATTGGTTTCCCAGTAATCGAATCAGCTTCAACAGGAGAAGACAGCAAGAGAACAGGAGCAAACAACAGATCAGCGCTCAGCAGTTCAGGTAGGTATTCAAAATTTTTACGGTTCTTGTATTTCAGTTTTCTGGTTTTTTACACATGGTATTAGAGGATGTTGTTCAAACCCTTAGACTATATAGGCCTACGCTCGTGTAAATTGTTTTTTGTGTGGCTGAGTCTGTTACGTGAAAACTTTAGCAACAAAACCCTCCCGCTCTGTGTTCTGGGTTTTTCTTGTTGATTTGGGAGATATATGCATCTTCGAACACTCCTATAACACGACTTTTGTCACACACCTGATCATCCTTCTAGTCAAGGGACTCCACAAAATTTTCTTCGTGGAACAATTTTTGTGCCTGAGTTAGGGGCGCGGATTAGATTTTGAACGCAGTGCAAGCTACGAAGACTGAACTGAGGCCTATAAATACAGAGGCCTGGAACAGAGTTTGAATGCTATGCAAGCGATAAATACTGAGCGGAGCTCTATAAATATAATAGCCACCCACTACTGCCATAACTGCAGAGAAGCCGTCTGGCTTATGCAAAATCACCTGCTTAGAGATGGTGCTTAACAGAACCCATGTACTTCTTTTGTTGGGGTGTTTGATATTGCTCGGGATAAAAGTGGAGTGCCGGCCTGTTACTATTATTATTGTTACTGCTATTGTTGATGCCCCTGCCCATCTTGCCAGCTGAACTAAAAGCCTCAAACTCATTCTTCACACAGCGCTGACGCGAACACGATCGTTCGTTAAGAAAAGAATCTCTTCGTTTCTCCTCCGAATATACGTCGAGGGTTTTTCTCGTCCAGCGTCAGAAGCATACGCGCTGCATTTCGTATGCGGCTCAACGTGTATTGAACCCTCCAGAGTTCCAGGGCCTCTCCTTCAAATATACGTCGAATCTCTCCCATCTTCTCCACAACCGTGAAGGATCCATATTTAATTGGGTTCGACTTTCTTGGACCACTCCTTGTGTGGTCAGGTTTCCTACGGGGATGGTGCAGTCCACATAATGCTTGATCTGCCCCTCTCGTTCTTTTGTTGTGTCTCATACAAAGAATTGTAATCGAGTTTGCTACTTTACTACATTCGACGAATTAAAACACATAACAACATTTAAATAGGGGTAAAGAGGCTGTCCAGAGCAAGATTGCATACTTCTCAATATGAACAGTAGAATATTCAATTTTAAGGGAACATTTCTGATCATCTAGTCTAACATACTGATGCGTATTCACTACAGTAGTGCTTAAATTATGGTCTGTGAGTTGCAAACCATTGCTGAGTAAGAGGACTTAGAAATGCATATAATGCGAAGAATATATCGGAAAGAATGCTACAAAGAATAAAGTCTCTGGCCGTATCATAACTTTAACAACAATTACAAAATTTCATTGATTCTATTTTGCATTCATTTCACCTGCTTTCACATGGGATTTTATTTCAGCATAGAAGCTTGCTAAATTTTTTCTTCTTAATCAGTACTGGGAGAAACACAATCGGTAACCATCATAAAAATTTCAAGATCAGTAAGTAGTATCGGCAAGTGAGGTGCGTCTCAACTCTCCTGTTTTCTTTATTAATACCTACTTAAATTTGTCCACAACCTGATGCCAAAATTTGGTACTTACAAGTCTGCAAACATCGATGAAAGCTTATGAAAGAGTATATATGTAGCAATTTATGAAATATCATTCTTATTTGTATATCCAGAAGATGAATTTTTAGAAAATGTATGGGATGGAGTATATCTCTACCACACATGCTATTACGACTGAATGTCAATGTTCCAGCTGGGGACAAAAATGCCATCTCTTCTTGTTCCTCTGGGTCCCACTTAACAACAGGGATTGCCTCATCAATATTGTATCCACTTGCCCACATGACTGCCATATTTGTGAGTCCACCTGCAAACAATGCAAAGGCAAAGTCGGCTCACTGATTGATCAATCGGAGCTTTAAAGATCCATTTCCTGTTTTCACATAGTTTGCTGTCGAATAATTTGCATACTGAAACTTTATAGGTGCAGTGCCCAATAGGAGAAAAAACTCCAATCCAGTCTGTTGCCGCTGGAGAAGCACATCCAAATTTCACATTCACCCATTGAACTGTTTCTCCCTGTAACATTTATGAGCTTCAGTTTGCAACTTGAAGATCATAATTAAAACACTTGATGTTGTGCATCCTCTGGAATTTCTAAGTATTGTTACAGAATAGTCAAATTCCAAAGGAGATTAAAGCTAAAATCCCAAGCATGCCTCAATTGGTGAAACTCCAGTTGTAACTATAGCGATTGATTAAATAATCCGATATTCCCTAAGTGCAGCTACTATGTAGCAGCAAGAAAGAGCTTCTTGGCTCGCATGTACTCCGTTTTTCCCTTATGGAATAAATTCTATAAATGCAGAATAACTGCTTGAATGAACTGGTTGAGAAATAAACTCAAGTCATCCCCTCAAGGCTCAAAATCTATGAAACCTTATGCAGTTCCTAGAAGTTCACTTTTTTTTCTTTAAAGGTAATTGGTCGAGTGGATCAAATCATAATTCTCCTGAAAAGGGTAGCGATTATTTGTGCTCATTCTAAAATAATTTGAATTAGATAATTTGTTCCCTCCTTGAATAAGTTTGATGGAAGTAAATCGTGTACCGTAGGTGTCCTTCTGAGGAGGCGACATTCATGCAGAGGCCAGGAGGTTTAAATCTGAATTTGCATTCCTCCTTGAGAATAATACCCATCTCTATGCCCAATCTCCATTTGCAGTCCAAATGCATAATCTGGTTGTTTCACACAGATCACCCTTGAGTAATTCTGTTAAAAAAAAAAAAAAAAAAAAAAAAATTAAATTGTTATTGAATTTTGTGCTTAAAGGCACACTTGCCAGCCTAATTTAAGCAATTTTTATAATATATTCTATCAAAAGCATTTAACCTTGTTTAACTGTCAAAATGCTTAAGTAAGAAACGACCCTAAATCTTTGAGATGTTAATGTTTTCTTAGAGCAGCTACCGAGTTACGTGATTCTTTAAGGAATGCTTTGCCCTGAAAGCATAATAAACAAAGATTCTCTCTAGTTGAGCACGTTTCTATGGAATGATGTTTATCTGTTTTTATGGTTTGAGTTTGGTCATGCTTTGAGTATTGCTGAGATTCCTATATATTGTTGCATCTTCTTTGAGAGTGTAATTATCCTAAACAAGAATGTAAGTGATATGCAAGCCAGTAATAAACTTTAGATGTCTTACCTTAGGAACGAATAACCATACACTTCTGTATTATTCATATTAGGGTAGAAAACCCTGCATTAGGACAAGGAGGTCGCGAGACCACCCTCCTTGACCTCGGTACCAGTAAGATCCGCCTAGCGGGTAAAAATAGCAAAACTATACCCGTTTATGAATGTGAAGTCGCAAAAGAAAATTAGGCGTTAAATTCGATTGTCTACCTCAAAACTTTGATAAAATTTTATTATGTGTTCAGGAACCATTACAATGGTAAAGACGTATGAGCGACGACGACGTGATCGGGCAGCATCACCACCATTAATGCCGCCACCGTCGCCATCATCGTCCCCATCATCACCACCCAGACCATTATCAACATCAATCGGCCCAGCGCCAGAGTTGACTGTGATAATGAACTCCTTGGAAGCCTTATTAGAGACATTAAAAGAATCCACTAAGGCTAAAACCAAAGAGGAATCTCATCATTTGGCTACCAGTTCAGCGGAACCAAAAAATTTCGAGCCCAGAAGATCGAAAGACGACATCTCTAGGGAGCTTCAGAAAATCAGACTCCCGGAATTCTCAGGAGGTCGGGCAGGTGAACGCACTGAAGCATGGTTGGAGGGAATGAACAGATGTTTTAGGTTAAGAGAATATTCGTCTTCAGCAAAAACAAAAATTGCCGTGTTTCAACTAAAGGAAAGTGCCTTGATTTGGTTGGGAAATCTGGAAAAGCAGTTGCACCTTACATCAAATAATGCCCCTTGGGAACTATTTGAGGAAAGGTTTCGCGCAAAGTATTTACCTCCGTACTTTCAGCAACAACAAGCAAGAGCCTTTCATATGTTAATTCAGGGAAGTAAAACGGTGGAAGAGTACGAGATAAGGTTTATGGAACTGGTAAAATACATTCACTACTTAGACTCAGATGAACGTCAGGCTGAACGCTTTATATTTGGGTTAAATCCTTGCATCAGAGCCTTGGTAAGCATGTGGAAGCCATCATCAGTAGCCGAGGCTGTCGAATGTGGTCGTTATGCAGAAGAGCACCTAGGGATCAAAAAGGATATGGGGCCAACAGGGCCTGTCCAATCAGGATTTCCAGGAAAGACTCCCCGGAACTTCTTCAGAGGGGGTAGCTCGAGGCCACCTTACGGTAACAGGTTTGCCCCAAGAAATATAGGGACAGGAGCTCTCATGGCAGTAAACACTATAGCCACGGGATCATCAAACACCGGTCCCTGGGCATCTCGAAGGACCGCTAGTGGAGGAAGAAATTCGAGAGGAATCAACACGAGAGGACGAAGATCATTCTCTAGGAATTCACGCCCTGACTCAAGAGGATCAGCACCACTTAATTGTTGGGGATGTGGGGGACCGCACTTTCAACGGGATTGTCCTGAAGCTTTGTTGAATATATTGCATAGGACTGGACAGGAACCAAATTCAGACAACCGAGGTAATCATAGAATTCATGCATTGGTCGACCACGACCAAGCAGCACATCAATCCACTGTAGTGGAATCTTCAGGTACTATCAATGGTATAAAACTCAAAATTTTATTTGATACTGGTGCCACAGATAGTTTCATTTCATCATATGCATTAAACAAATGTGGGTTGGCAGCTCGTAGACAAAATGATTTCCATCAAGTGGAAATGGCCTCAGGAGAACTCCAAACCATGGACTTGAGTGTGGATCAATGCAAATTGACCTAGGGGGTCTGTTTGACTTAAACTGAAAGTTTATGTCACAGGCATTAGGAACATATGATCTTATCATAGGTATGGATTGGCTAGAAGCTCACCGAGCTTGGGTAGACTGTTATGGAAAAAGGATTCTAGGCATAAATGATGGAGGAGAAGCCATCCAAATTCAGGGAATCAAGAGGGAAGTCTCTTTACGCTACATTTCAGCAATGCAGATGAAGCGTTGTTTAAGGAAAGGTTGCCAGGCTTATGTAATTCAAGAAGTAAGCCAAGAAAAAGGGCCATCCCTAGAACAATATCCGGTGTTAGCCGAATTTTCAGATGTATTTCCAAAAGAACTACATGGATTACCCCCGGTAAGAGAATTGGATCTTACTATTGAACTAAAACCAGGTACCCAACCAATCTCTAAAGCACCTTATAAAATGACGGCTCCAGAACTTTAGGAACTGCAGATCCAATTGAAGGAACTACTAGATGTAGGGCATATTCGGCCCAGCACATCACCTTGGGGCGCTCTGGTAATTTTTGTGAAGAAGAAGGATGGATCTTTAAGATTATGCGTGGATTATCGAGACTTGAATCAAGCTACAGTAAAGAATCAATACCCTATGCCTCGAATCGACGATCTTTTCAATCAAATGAAAGGAGCTGTTGTCTTTTCAAAAATTGACCTCCGATCAGGCTATCATCAGTTAAGGATTTTTTAAAATGATATTTCCAAAACGGCATTCCGGACACGTTTTGGACATTATGAATTCACCGTGGTACCTGTTAGAGTCGGTCTTGAGCCCTCCATCAGCGATCAAAACTCTTTGCATTTTTCATAGGTAGGTGTCTCATCAATGTCAATTTTTGCATCCCGTTAGGCATGCCATAACCCTGATGGAGGAGCTGATGTGTTTATACCCCTCTTGGCATTGCTGGTATAAGTCATTTCAGTTATTAAAGCTCTTTCAAGCTTGTCTTGTCGCCACTATTGAGGTCAATTTCCTAGGTCTAGGGTTTTGGTCAAAAATATTAGAAGGTCATGTGTTTGAAAGTCAATGAGAGTTCAGTAAGCCAGAGGGATGATTGTAAAGTTGTCTCTTCTAAATTTAATATCTGGTACAGTTAATATTCACCTTGGATTTAAAAACTCTGTTTTTAAAGCCAAGGTCATTTTTCATTTATTTGTAAAAAGTGATGAAATTTCAAAAGTCTTCAGTCAACAAAATGCAACCCTGGTCCCTTGCCAAGGTCCCTCAGATGAACTACCTGCAAAAAGAATCAAGCAAAAGCGCTAAATCAGTCAATTTCAGGACAAAAGCAAACCAAAAAGACAACTGCATGTAAATTTTAAAAGTGTCATGAGAAAACATTAGAAAGTGGGTTTTGGGCATGAAATTTTTTCAAATGAAGTTTATAAAAGCCCCAAACTCCCTCCTTGCACTCTCATTGTGAATTCATAACCCTTGCAAGAGTGATTGGGCGCATTTCCAAGAGAACAGAGGCAAAATCGGGCTCAAGACAGGTGCGCGACATGTTGGGTTGCGCGCGACATGTCAGAGAGGTTCACAAAGTGTAGTTTTTAACTGCGGGCGACATGTTGGGCTGCGCGCGACGTTTTGGGCAGGCTGCGCGACATGTCTAGCTGACTCTCCCCAGCTCGTGTTCAAATTGCTCCAGCTCCTTTTCTTCATCAAAAATTTTGAGGTAGGCCTCTCCAACTTATGAATAGCTGTTGGATGTGTTGAGAAACATCATGAAAATCCTTGTAATGATTAAATTATGCAAGAAGGAAGACTCCATGTGGCTGTTTATAAACTTGTAAAAGGTGCTAGAGTTTTATTGCTATTTCATTGTTTCCCCTTGTTCTCATTTTCCCTATCTTTTCTATTTCATTGTCCCTATGTTTCCATGGCAATTTCCCTTTTAATTTGCAAGAAAAATCAAACCCTATCCCTTTCCCTTGTAAAAATAAAAATCAAACCCTACCCTTTTTCCCTCATGATATCTATGTGAATACATGAAATTCATAATGCATGTGCAGTGATGTTTGTTCTTCCCTCATTTCCCTGTTTACATATATCCCTTTCCCTTGTAAAAAATCAAACCCTACCCCCTCTCCCAAAAGCATCAAAAGACAAAACATTCAAACCATCATTTTGCTGCACCATATGCATGAGTAACCGCAAGAAATTGTTGGTGAATATGTAAAGAATTTTGTCAATTTTCCCTTTGTTCCCTTGTTAATGAATGCATGCATATTCTCCTATGTTTACTTCCTATACATGTATTCCTCATACGCAATGATATTCCAATATTCATGAGTATAAATATGTATTCCCAATTGCCATGTTGTTTGCATAGTTTCCTTAAATTCCCTGTTATGTTCCTATTCCTTGTAAAAAGATCCCTCCCCTAACATTTCCCTCATGTCATTGTCCCCTTGAAACAGCATAAAATTCAACATTTTTTACAGGCACAAACAACAGTCCAGTTTGTCCACTTTGCTCCTAAACTATGTCAGAAACCGAAACTTATGAGCAAAGTGATGACCAATCATCAGCAGAAATTGAGGAACAGAGGCAGCCACGTAGGAGTGGTAAGGGTGGACATCATAAGCGAGAGGAGCCCACTTCTTTGATAGAGCTACAAGCTTGTCCTCTTGCCGTATCATGTTTTCAGTATATGTCTTGCTACGATTTTTGCGAGAGGATCTCTCGGATTCAGCACCACCGAGATTTGGCCCGCCTTTTTGTTTTGCATTTGCATGATGGACATGTCAACCTTGCAGGGGTAAACTTTATATTGACACCCGAGGTGATCTCACAGGCTACAGGGATTCCTAATGTTGGTGAGGTGTGGAATAAGCGCAAGTTGTTGGATTTTGTTTTCTTTGAGCCTTATGTTCGGCCAGCATTCATGAGACATATGGCAGGTGTATTTCCATTCAGGTTTCTCAGAAACGAGTATGCTCCTATGGTGAAGCTCATTATGCATTATTTTACTTGTGAGGGCAGATTCTCATTGGTATACTCATATCACATTCGCCTATTGATGCATTTCACCCGAGTGAGGATGATGAACATCCCGGTTTTCTTCGTTCAGGATATTCAGAGGATGGTGCCCACGTTGCAGAGGAAGACCCTGGCACAGCAGTACAGGAGCCTTTACCATCATGGTTTGATTCAGCTAGTAGTATTGCATCAGTTGACTCAGCAGGGCATCTCATGGGAGGAGTTCATCTCTCGTGAGTTTTTCACAGTACCATCACCGCCACGTCCTGAGGTTGTTTACGAGGAGGGAGGACCATCACATCAGCATGACATCCCTGTTACTAGACATGTCAGCTCCTCACCTCAGGTCACCTATCAGAGAGGCCCAAGAGCCTTATTTGCAGCAGCTCGGCGAGTACTTTCTCCGCACCAGGCGGAAGGGGTCTCGCCTTCTTCATCAGCACCACGAGTGTTATCTCCACATCAGGTGGAAGGGGCCTCGTTTTCGACAGCAGCACAGGTATCCGAGAGAGGCAAGCAGCCCATGATCGAGGAGAGATTGTCAAGTCATCCAGTTATTGATCTTGACGCCGGTTCTCCTAGCATAGAGCTCAAGGATATCATCCGAAAGCAAAGCACCGAGATTCATTCGCTGCAAACAAAATTATTGATGGCAAAATGGATAATCAACTATTTAGAGCAGCGAAACAAACAATTGGAGGATGAGCACAAGTTGTATGAGCTGCAGAACATTCGTGAAGACCGGGAATTGGCTCGTAGGAGACCCGGTGACTTGAGACCCATAGATCGAGAATCTATGTTTATTTGGGAAAATGCTCATTTGAAGCGGCTGTTGGCTAAGGCCAATCAAAATAACAAATTGCTGAGGAACATGAAAACCCATTACTGGGCAAGAATGCATGTGTGCAAAACAAAGATGAAAGTGCTTCGAAGGCGGTTGGCAAAGGCACTAAAACGAAGAAAAATGCCCGATCCCCTCCGTATTTTGGCCGAGGCTTCCTTAAAGGAGCATGGTACTTGATTGGGGACTCACAACCCAAATTTCAAGAAATTTAGAGAAAATTTTGTCATTTGTGAATTTTTTGTGCTAATTACAGGTTTTTGTTCATTAACGCGTCTCACCCCCGACGCGACATGTCGTCCCGACACCTCCATTTGACAAAAACTCAGCATTTCCAGATTTTTCATGCAAAGTTACATATGCACATGGAAGGACTTGAGATTTTGTCATGTTTTGGGCCTCCAAAAAGTAAAAAAACATGCAAAATTTGACTTTCTGCCACCTTTTTGAACTGCAGAAAGCAGTCTTGGGAGAATTGAGTTTTGACAGGGCAAATGAACTCCAAATTCAGAAATTCCAGTTGGGTTGGAAAGTAGACGCATAGACCTTTCCAACAAGCATACTCGTGCCCAATTTTGCCACCTGAAAGTGCCCCAAACAGAGCTCCAAAGGCACGCGACATGTCAGGCAGTTGTGCGCGACATGTTGGGCAGTTTCACAGGAAATTCATCTACAGCTCAGGAATTTGCCTAGTTTACCAGTTTTGACTTGAGATGGGATTTTTCACCCTCTTTGATGTAATTAATGTATTTTCATGTTACTATGACACTCATTTACCTATTCTAGAAGATTCATGCATGAAATAGTAAACATTTAATGAATGGATTGGTTTCCTAGTTTATAGAGGCAAGTTGTTTTGACTGCCTAGATTTTAGTGCTAAGTTTAGAAGTGGTTGAAACAGCTCCTAGAAGGATGAGATTGACCCCTAGAGGTAGGGAAAGAGGTTTGATCATATATATTATGTACTTTCATACTCATTTTCATGCTTGGACTCTTGAGGGAGAAGCTATCATTGTATTATTCACTGTATCTCTGCAATTTTTGGCTAAGGAAGACCAGGGTTTTGCAGTCCTTTTTGGGATTCTTGTGGACTCATGTGTTGATGGTGTGTTTCTCAATGTTCTTGTAAGATTTGTTATGTGATTCATTTCCTTTCTTTACTTCTGCACATTAAACAAATGAAGTGTTAAAGTAAGAATTCATGCTTGCCATGCTCTGCTTTTAAGTTTGTTTAATTTCAATGTTTTTTACTGTTTAAGGAGAATTCAAAGTTATTGTTTGCTCTCCTTAGCTCCTCACCTATCATTCCTGACCATCCACTTCAGTTAAAGGCATCAATACTGTCTCCTACCTCGCCCCAAAGAACCCCCTGCAGAAACTGTGTCCCATCCCCGCACCCAAAATTGCCTTCTCCTCAATTTGCCACCAAAAACCCAAAAACCCCAAATCCAACTCTTTGATCAGTTTACTAGCCTAATATCAGTGTTACCTTTTTGGTCATCTCATCTATTGGAGATTTCACGAGATAGACCGGAGAGAGCCTTCTCCTGCCCTGTAGGGCTAGCTACGAGGCTAAATGGTTTGATGTAGCCTTGAGGTTTACCTTTCTCAGCCTGAGGTGAAATTTCAAGCGCTAACAGTACCATTTGGGTTAACTAATGCACTAGCAGTATTCATGAATCTTATGAATAGCGTTTTCCGTAAATACCTAGATCAATTTGTGCAAGTCTTTTTAGATGATATACTCATCTATTCCAAGAATAGGAAAGAGCATGAAGATCATTTGCAGATAGTATTGTCCTGTCTTAGAGAACGCCAGTTGTACGGAAAACTATTGAAGTGTTCATTCTTTCAGGAAAGGATTCATTATTTGGGGCACATCATTTCAGGTGAAGGGATTTTGGTAGATCCTGAGAAAGTAAAGGCGATCATGGATTGGCCAATACCGAGAAATGCTCATGAGATACGAAGCTTTATGGGTTTAGCCGGGTATTACCGAAGATTTGTAGAAGGGTTCTCCAAAATCGCAAAGCCAATTACAACTCTTCAGCGGAAAGGTGTTAAATATGAATGGACCGAGGAATGTAGCAAAGCATTCTCCGAACTCAAAAGACTACTCACTAGTGCACCAATTCTAAAAGTCCCTGACATGGACAAGGATTTTACAGTATGTACTGATGCATCCAAGCAGGGACTAGGTGCAGTGTTGATGCAGGATAGAGGAGTAATAGCATATGCTTCCAGGAAGTTAAAACCTCATGAAGAACTCTATGCGACGCACGATTTAGAATTAGCTGTTGTAGTTCTAGCCTTAAAGCTTTGGAGACACTATCTAGTGGGACGAGGTTTTACACTTAAAAGCGACTATCAAAGTCTACAATATTTGTTCACCCAAAGAGACTTAAATGCAAGGCAACGACGATGGAGTGAATTTCTAAGCGAATATGACTTTGGGATATCATACATTAAAGGAAAAGAAAATGTAGTGGCAGATGCTTTAAGCAGAAGACCTCATATATTTTCTCTCATACCCATTAAAGTAGACTTAAGACATCGAGTACTAGATCATCTTATAAAAGATAGTTGGTATTTAAAAGTGAGAGCAAGTCTAGAGGGAAAAGGGGCCAAGGAATCGAAGTTCGAGGGATATGAACTAGAAAACGACGGAATCTTACGATTCCATGGAAGGATGTATATTCCTGATAATAAAGATCTTCGAGATACCATTCTTGGGGAAGCCCACAGAGCAGTTTATTGTGCTCATCCTGGAGTAGGGAAAATGTATGCGGACACCAAGAAGCTCTTCTTTTGGTCAGGTATGAAGTGCGATAGCACTCAATTTGTTGCAAAATGTCTGGAATGTCAGCAAGTAAAGGCCGATCATTGTCACCCAGCGGGCCTCTTACAACCCCACGACATTCCTATGTCTAAATGGGAGACCATTTCTATGGATTTTATCAGTGGACTACCTCTTACTTCTCAAAGACACAATGCCATTTTGGTAGTGGTGGATAAATTAACAAAAAGCGCCCATTTCATTCCCGTAAGAGACACTTACGATGTTGCTGACGTCGCTCGAGTATTCATAAATGAAATTATCATATTTCATGGAGCACCTAAAAACATTATATCCAATAGAGATTCACGATTCACTTCTAGATTCTGGACTTGCATGCAAACAGCCTTAGGTACTCAGCTAAATTTAAGCACTGCTTACCATCTTGAGACTGACGGGCAGACTGAAAGAGTAAATCAAGTACTTGAAGACATTTTGCGAATGTATGTAATGGATCAGCAATCACACTAGGAAAAGTATTTACCCTTAGTCGAATTCGCATACAACAACAGTTACCACAGCTCGATTGGGATGCCTCCATTTGAAGCTTTATACAGCCGACCTTGCAGAACACCGTTAAGTTGGGACAGGTTAGAAGATCGAGTGATAATAGGACCTGAATTAATCCATGAAATGGAAGCGCAGGTAAGGCAAATTAGGCAACGATTAAAGGAAGCTCAGGATAGACAGAAGAGTTATGCTGATGCTCACAGAACTGATAGGAGGTATGAGGTAGGGGATCAGGTTTTCATCCGCATCAAGCCAAATAAAAGTACTATTCGATTTGGGAAAGGGACAAAGCTATCACCCTGATTTATTGGGCCATTTAAAGTCGTGGAAAGAGTGGGACCTGTTGCCTATCGTCTTGCCCTGCCACCTCACCTGCATAAAATTCATAATGTATTTCATGTTTCTGTATTAAGACATTATATAGCTGATCTATCTCATAACCTTCAATGGAAGGAATTGCAGGTATCGGACAAGGGAGTCATATCAGTCGAACCTTTACGTATTATGGAACGTAGGGTTCGACAGCTCAGGAACCGCCTGGTGGACCAAGTTAAGGTCCAATGGGACAAGTATAGTCTTGGGTCCGCAACTTGGGAAAATACAGAGGACATATGTCAAAGATACCCTAGACTATGTCAATTTTGAAGGATTTTAAACTATGTTTTGTATATATTTTTATTTCACTGCAATCAGAGAACCAGGACCATTTTTGAATGATTATAAATAAACGTGGGATTGTGTGACATAATATATGTTTAACTTCTGCTGGTACATGGATACCAAAACGATATATGTGGTTCATTTTATTAAATTATAGTTGTCAAAGGAAAGTTAAGCCAGTTAAAGGGTTTTACTTCTAATAGAAATTTAGATATTGTAAATTTGTTTTATTTTTACATGTCAAATATGATCAATAGAACTCAGGAAATGACTACATTTTAGATGGAATTCAAAAGACATGCATAGAAAATGGTAAAGATAGGTTATACTGAATAAAACTTGAGTTATTTTGAATATGCTGATGCACATATTCCGAATGCATGACTGAGTGTATAATTGCAGATGAGAGTAAATGAGTCGATTACCGGGATGACCATGTGATGACAGAACCTCAGAACAATTAAAGCTCCAAGTGATTCTATGATAGGGTGCTAGCCCTAATTCTACTAGGAGGGGTGGAGGTGTTACCCACCGTTTATCCTCCGAACCCTAGAGTCATGGGAGGATTGTGCGAGTCACTCTCCCTTAGACGTGTGATGATGACTGTCAGATGCCTACTGGGAATTAGGTCGGTATAACCGACACTGTCACCTTAGAGTTTATGAATGTTTGGGTCAGTAAAACTGACGCCATGGCATACTCCAGTAGAGGACGGATAGGATAGGAAGGATAGGTTGATTTTAGAATAGCTTGGGAACTTGGATGGAGCAGGATATGTCCATTAAAATCATAAACCTAAAACTCTAATTTTGTTTTTAGTCTCTTGATATTAAAATAAATTTTTAAACCTAAGAAGGAGGGGTACTAATTACTATCATAAGTAATCAGATAAGATGAAACTCTAACTTCGGGACGAAGTGTTCTGAAGGGGGAGTGTATGTAACAACCCATCTATAAAAGTTAAGAAATAATAAAAATAATTAACTAATATAAAGTTATAAACTTTATATTTAAAATAATATTAATAAACTTTATATTTAAAATAATATTAATAAACTTTATATTTAGATATAAATCAAACCTTATATCAAAAATACAAACCAAACTTTATAAATCTAAAATTTAAATACCAAAATCAATTAAAATAAACGTAATATGATTTAAAGGCAAAACCATGTAATAAAGGGATGATTCGTAATGAACTTAGGGATGAGCTTCTGGTCTCACAGACGTGGACAGAAGCGTGGCAGCATGAGGGGAGGCGGTGGTTGCAGGCGGGAGGGCAGCCACCGCCAAACCTGTAGTTATAAACTGCCAGAAAGAAGCTTGCAGGGGGGAGAAAACGGAGGAAAAACACAGAGGAGGACAGAGGGCAGAGAGAGACCCGGGGAATGAAGAGCTTGTATTGATCTAAGGTTCTGGGCACGGGGGCAATGAGCTTCGGTGAGAAGCTTGCTGGATTGGCTGGGAGGAATTGGTTTCGCAGTAATCGAATCAACTTCAACAGGAGAAGACAACAAGAGAACAGGAGCAAACAACAGATCAGCGCTCAACAGTTCAGGTAGGTATTCAAAATTTTTACGGTTCTTGTATTTCAGTTTTCTGGTTTTTTACACTTGTAGTCAAGAAACTTGATAAGATCTATTAGTTCAGCTACTATTGTTGTCACGAACTCCTTTAGACCATGCTCATCCAACAAGAAAAGCATCTTGGCCTTCCAGACACCAAAGTTAGAGGCTCTGTCAAGTCTATGATGATCTTTGAGACCTGTTACGACCATCTCAATGAAACTCAAATAAATTGGAGATTGGATTTGGAAATCTCATTCTCCTTCTTGGTAGGCCTTCCTTCTGCTACTCACACTCCTTTCGGAATGCGCAGATCTGCCTCCAGAAATCTTTCTTTGGCTAATGTATTGCCTCTAGTTGCTCATTGAGACTACTGGCTCTGCCTTTCCGGATGTCCTTCTTCGGGAATTGGCACACAAACTGCAATTTCTGCAACTCAAACTAGTTGTCCTGGCAAACTCGCACTAGAAAATTAATTTGCCTGCTTTGGCCTGTTACTACTAGAAATCTTAGATCTCCTCCTAAATATTGGAACTGGAAACCCTTGAGAAATTTTGGAAATCTCCTCAGTGTGGTTTTCTCTTTCTATCCCTGCACAAATCTGCAGCTAAAACCCTTGTTGCAAAACTTCTGTGCCCAGATCTACCCAATGAATCAACTGATCTACACACTGGAACTGCTTCCCGACAATCACACTTCCTGTTGGAATTCTACTCTAGGCAAATCGAACTTTTCCTACACTTTGCCTCTGGAAATTGATTTTTGCCCAGCAATTTGCTCTGTCTATCTGGCCTGCACATATCTGAACTCTGTGCTTCAAATCTCCTTCTGAAACTACACAATCTCTTGATCTTTTGCCTCTGAGCCTCTATATGATCTTCAATCCTCTGATACCATGTGAAAATTCCTTGATTGCAATTACTAGATGTTATTCTCCTAATCGTTTGCAGTTTAATTGTTTACAGTAGTTACCGAATAATTCACAATTGCAATCTCCACTATAAAATATGTTGCGGAAAATGAAATCGGGAATTGAGAAATAGATATGCACACACATAAAAATCGACACAATAATTTTTTGACAATGTCCCTGGAAAAACCCCAAAGGGAAAACCGGTGCAACGAATGAGGGTTTATTTCATTATGCAACAAAACATGGAGTACAATAATTTGGATGCCTCACTAACAATCCTTCAGAAATAATCTGGCAAAATTTATGGGAAAAATTTTCTCTCTTCTACAACAATTTGGCCTTTGTTGGCTTGCTTGAACTCTCTCTTACGCAACTCGGCCTACTTGGAGTTCACACTACCTGACCTGGAAAATTCGTATAGTCTGCTAGTTGGTTCCTGGTGAGTGGTCCTACCTCCCTCTACCTTTGGAAAAAAATTTGCTTTGCCTTCTGAATGATCTTTCCGGTCTTCGACAACTGAATGACCTCTCTCTAACAACTCGCACTGGGGTTTTTGGTTGCTCGCACTAGCTATTTGGCCTCTCCACCGTATAATTCTGGCCTTCGTTTTCCTACCTCTCCGGCACTAGAAAACCGCTGGTAAACTCTCTAGAAATCTTCTCTACTGCTCCCTCAGGCACTGATGCTCTCCTTCTTTGGCTCAAACTCACTTCCTTGTTGAATCATTGCAACTCGATAGCTCGATCTTCCAAGGGAACTTGCTACCCTCTTGTGTCTTTCTCCATCCCATTGACTTGTTCTTATAATCTCTCGTTGGAGCTTCAACAACCATGATTAGATCTTCATCAACGGCTATGATCATCTTAGACTCGATCCATTTGAGTCTCTAGAGTATTCTTGATCATCCTCAATTAATTCCCATTAATTTAACCACTTTTCCTATGTTAGACTTAAGAAATATTTAAATAATGGCTAATTAATTTAATTAAAGAATTTTGCAAGCTTATCTCGCGAAACTTTTTCTGAGTTTTGAAGATCTCGTGTTCCTTAGCCTCTTAGACACAAATCGAGACTAGAACACCTGTCAGATGCTTACCAAATCATCAAAAACTAACAAAGATATTGTGTGGGAAAAAGCCTAGAATGAGCTCTAACCTCCTCATTTGGCCATCACCCAGTTCTTGAGCACATGGTGCTCCATTTCATCAAAAGGAACCCTTGCATGTCCCAACACTAATGAGCGATAAACTGTCTCATCTTAAGGGGTAAAATTAAATGCTATATAATAAAGAGCAAGCTCTAACCATTGAGCTATGCACCCAAAATAAAAGCATTATTAAAAAGAAGTAAAAGGTGCACTAGAGGGCTAGAAAAAATAGGCTAAGCAGGGTAACTCATGCCTCCACGATCGCTCCCTCCATTTATATCTATACACTCAGGATGTGGACTCCCCATCAGTTGGTCCCCTTGACGATGGCACTTGGTTGTGAAGCCTTTTCCCCTCCATTACCATTCATTTACACTATCACCTACTGATTAAGGGGTTGACCTTGGAAATGCCACCTCCCCTTGGGGGCTAGAAGCACCTAATAGAGTTTACATTAGCCACCTCTATCGGAGTAGGGAACACCTTTATCAGACTTGGTCTACTTAGATATCAGAAGGTGATCCAAGTTTGAAGTATTAATATGCCCTTAACATACAAGTTTGGTCCACTTAGATCCTCATATGACCTTAGTCTCTAATGGATGGTAGCTTTCACTTCAATTCATGTTTGTCTTGTCCGTCAATCCGTAGTAGCCTAGTCATTGAGGGCACCCACTCCACATGTACCTAAGCCTTCTAGAGAGATTGATGACTTAGCAAATGCAGCATTGCCCACTTACATCAGAGCGTTGGGCATTATGATGACTTGAGTAGATGATGCATGTCCAAGAGCATCCCCAGGACCCAGGACATTGATCTTCTTTGACCTAGCTCAGAGGATTCCTGATGATTGCAACACTAGATCCAATATGCAAGCTGGCCTTGACACCGCCTGATGGGCAGATCATGATTCAGAGCCCAGATGGCGATGATCTTCCATGAGATGACTAGGGAGGGTTTGTTGCAACTAATGAGCCCTAACGCTAGAGAGAGGAGGCCTTGTGTTGACTATTGGAGACCCACGGACATGATGTGGTGACACCCCAACTAGATTTGGGAACCTTGGAGTTGCTTTGAAGTTGATTTGAGGCATTTTCCTCAAATGATGGACGATCGTGACACATAACACATTTGCAGCCTTATACTCACCATCACATGGCATCTAGAGCCCAAAAAGGGTATGATGTCATCACTTGGAGGCTAATGGCTCAGGCGTGTGGATCATTTATGGCAAAAGTTTGCATTGAGCTAGTGGGTTGGCTTGTAACCCAAGGTTTACATATTGTCAAACTTGTTTTAGGGGCTTCTTAAGCTAATATTAGGTGAGGTTGACCTCATATAAATAGAGGCCAATTCATATCTCATTCTCATCATCACTTGTGGACTATTTTGGCCTCCTTAGAGGATTTCAACCTAATTGTTGTAGCCTTGTATTCTTGTGGAGACGTGATCTTTGTGGATAATTTTGCTATTGGAGACTAGCTCTTGTTGTGGAGACATCAATTTTGGGATAATGAAGGATTTTTCATGCATATCTTTTGAGTATCTTTATTGTTGATTACCTTTTAATGGTTATTGCATGCAATAAATTTTGCTAAGGTTTCTATGTTCTTGCTAAATTGCATATCTTTCTATGGAATTTTGGTGAAATATTATATATTTTTGTTGAGAAACCAAGTGTAGTGTAGATTAATTCTTGATTTCTCTTCTTGATAATTACTTGTGAATGTTAGTTGTCCTCTTATTACTAGTTATGTCTTCTTCATCAAGCAACAATATAAATGTACAAAACATAAAGATCACAATGAGACAAGAGACACCAAAATTAGGCTACTAACCAAGGAAAAACCCATGAGGGGAAAGCCCAACAATCCTTCGCTTATAGAAATAGATCAAAATGAGATATCTAATATCCAAGACCAAGACCAAGATCAATTCTACCACAAAGATTCCAAGTCAAACCCTCCTCCAAGTCCCCTCCAATAGTCAAAATCAATGTTGGTCAACCTTCTACAAATCTGATCAAAATCAAAGATTTTTGGCCCTACAGTAGAGGCCAAAATTCGGCCTTGTAATCGCCTCAGAAATTCAGCCCTTTTGCCTAAAAACCATCACACGGGCGAGCTACAGTAGGGTAGAAACTTCGATTTCTTCTTCTCCTTTGACTTCAGTTTCTCTTCTTCTTGTTTAGGTACAGAAATAGATAGATGATGATAATGAATGATGTCTCCAAGAGGTCGAAGTTAACTCTTATATATAGTTGTCGAGGAGGGTCGAATAGGTGCCACTAGGCCGACTTGTCCAAGGAGGCCCGACTTGAAGATCTTGTGGGCTTATGACACAAAGATAAAATTTGATTTCTTTTTCTTTCAAATGTCCAAAAGGGACATGACTCAAATAAATATTCTTTTTTACTCAAAATAAATTCTTTTTGACTCTTTGGACTCTAAGCATGAAAAACATACTTTAACAAAATATAAATAAATATAGTAAATACATCAATGGTAATTTTATATTATGAACACTGACTCTAGTTACAATATCAACAATTTTCATTAGAGAATGTATGGCATCCTTTGAGGCCTCCAAGTGAGCTTTCCTCTTGATTTTATCCCCTCATAAAGTGATAACTAGGGTTTTTCTTCCCCTTACTTCCTTCTAGGGTTTGCCATCTCCATAGTGGGTTTCCCTTAGACTCCATCACCCAAGAAACAGGCACTAGCTTCCACATAGGTGATCAAACTTCATTATACACCCTTTCAAATTTTAGTTCTCTCTCCTCTCTCATTTTCAGCCCTTTAAGGCAGGTCATTAGTCTAGGGCATAGGGCCGAATTCAACTAGGGGCAAGACGTTGGCTTGGTGTGAGGTGTTTCACGTGGATTGAGTCTCATTGCATCAAAATCTAGCCTTTTCCACTATTAAATTTACCTCCTTATGGTTGACGTCACAAGCCCACGTAATTTTGCCCTAGGGAAACCCTAACCTAAAACCAAGGCTACAACTTAGGCCTTGTTGAAGCCTTTTGGCTCCTTTTGTTGATCATACCAATTTCTCATAAGCCTTTTCTTAGTCTTATGTGTCTTTTTAAGCCATCATCATTGCTTATTCCTTGAACTCTAGGCCATAAGTACCTTTCGTAGGTCTCTTGAAGAGCATGCTATTCCTTGTCTCATTGGATTATGCCTTGTCCTTAGTCTAAGTACCCTTCTTGAGCTTATCCCATATGTCACCTTTGAATCCTTGACTTAGAATACCCATTAGGTGACTAATACCAAGAAGCCTCCCTTTTGGTGAAAATCCACTAAAGAGCAGGAGGTGGTGTGTTGTGGTGACAGTGGGCCTCCACCTCAGAGTATCCCATGGTCTACTTGCCTTGTGAGGCCTCTCACAAGGCCTGCTAGATTTTGAGGCAACAAAGCCGAAGGCCCAGAGTACCTGAAGTAGGTAATCCCATTTTAATCTGTGGTAAGCCTTTGACAGATCAAGCTTAATCATCATCCCTGCCTTCTTTGCTTTTGTCAGAGAGTGTATTGTCTCATGGGCTACTATGATACCGTCCAAGATCTAATGGCCTTCCAGAAATCCTATTTGTTTGGGAGATATAAGAGAACTCAATAGGGGTTTCAGATGGTTAGCTATGACTGTAGACATGACTTTATATATGATGTTGCAAAGGGAAATTGGTCAGAAGCCACTAGCTGCATTGACTTTGTCAACTTCGGGGATCAAAGTGAGGAGGGTAGCATTAAGGCCTGGCCTTACAGAACAGGAGTGCTGGGATCCTTCAACAAGTGAGTGAATTTCTGGGCCTAAAAATGACTAACGTGCTTGAAAGAAGTCTGTTGTAAATCTGTCTGGCCCAGGAGCCTTATTCTTAGTCACAGACATTATGGCTTCTTCAACTTCTGTAAATGAAATTTCCCTCATCAGAGCATCATTTTGGGCTGGCTGTATTAGGGTCGGAATATTTGAAGTTATCTTCTGGATTGTGGCTCTATGATTGGGAGATGTTTCCAAGAGAAGAGAGTGGTAATATGCTACCAATTCCTGTTCTAGATCTGCAGGGGTGACAAGTCTGCTCCCAGCCATAGTTGTTTAAGAGAAAATTCTGTTGTGTTTGTGTTTGATCATTGCCTTATGGAAGAATTTGGTGTTCTTTTCCCCTTGTCCTAACCACCTTATTCTGGACTTTTGCTTCCATAGCACTGCTTGCTTATGACGCTCCTCTATTTTGGTGAGTAGCTGTCCTTCCTTGGCCAGATCTTCTGTGCAGCCCTCTGTGATTATTTTCTGTTGAAATTGCTGCATTTAGGATTCTAGAGCATGCTTCTCTGTGAATATATTGCCTAACTCAGACTTATTCCTGTCTTTTAGCTTGGCTTTAAAAGCCTTTAATTTCAGTTGGAAAGTATGCATGTTTCACCCATTACTATTTATTTCCATCCACCATTCTTCAGCCTTAGTTAAGAAGGATGGATCTTGCAGCTAGAAATTTTCGAAGCAGAAACGACGGTTATGGGAGGAGCTGTAAGGTCTAATTCCAAACATATGGGCCAGTGGTCTGAGCCTGTACTTGATAAAATTGATTCTTCCACAGAGGTATCATTTTCGAGGTGTGATTCAGATACAAGAAATCTGTCAAATCTACAGGCAATCTGATGCTTACCTCATGACTTCGACATATTAATTAAGAATTAGGCATATAATAAAGTCTTGATAATAAACTGATGTAAGAATTATTTATTTAACATGATAGTTAAATGATTAGGGATTTGGGAGTTATGTAACGTACTCTTCTTCTCCTAGTATGTAATGAGATGTTGGATCAGCTAATGGTGAATGAATAAATCCAAACATTCTTATATGTATTCCTCTCCACGTTTGTATGTAAAACTCACGTCAGGGGGGAAGACATTTCCTGCAATTTAGCATCAAATACGTAGCACATCTTGTTTCATGCATCTTCCATATCTATTAAACATAAATCTAGGCTGCATAAATGGAATTTGATTAATATTCTAAAATGAGTAAACAAGCAAACATATTTACTAGAGCTGTAGGGGTCCTCAGAATTCAGGGGGATGAGCCTTATCAGACCCCTCTTTTTGGATCTCTCAACTAGAAGGGAGCAATTAGGGGAGAATTGCAGATGGTCAAAAAACATAGCAGAATGATATGCAGTATTATCTGTCTAGCAAGGATCACTTTTCTTTGGAGGTGAAGGTTCAAGGCAACTATTAATGATGACCATGCGAACCTTCTCCTTAGAGAGTTAATAGTTGATAGTATTTAAAGCTAACCCAGTTGCACAAGTCACAAATAGGATGGACATCTATAAGGAAGATGTGGGCTCTTAATTTTGGTATGAAGGCGGACATGTTGGCCCTTATCTCCTATGGTGGAGAGGGAGCCTATATGTTAATTACCTAGCCAATCTGTGGTTTCTAATGTAATCCTATTGTTCTCTAACATATTATAAGATTTGTGTTTTTCAAAAGCAAAAAAGTATGTTTTCAAATTTCTTTTACCGGTCTCTGGCTTTCCCTTTTGATGATTTCTTTCTATTTGTACACTTAACTTTTCAAACACTTCACATGCACTTTTATCTATGGTTCCTTTTAGCTAGCTTGTTCGTCATAATATAGAAGCTTTGTATGTGTTATTGTATGATGCTTGTGAACTATTTTACAATGTCATTGAATTGCATTTGAACATTTTTTAGGCTGGTTGCCAGCTTGGTAGAGTTTGACTGATTGATGCACAATGCACATTCATCTTTGCTTGTCATTTGCATAATTTTCATTTTAGACTTGGATGGTAGGATCCTTTGACATTTTTTTTAATGTTAATTGCTGATATTTATTTGTATGTCTCGGTAGGTTCACAATGGCAAGCTAATAGTCAATGGAGTTATGCAGAATGAAGATTTTATCCTGGGACCACCTTCGTATGATATGAGCCCTGTGGTATCTCCTCATCACTGTTCACTTCCACTTTGTTTCATTAGAGAGAAAGAAACTAAAGGTTAAAAATAATCAGGAAAATTCTGACAACTACCTTTTTAAATAAATAAAAAAGAATATATATGTATTGGTTATGAGAGGATATTGTTGAGTTGTTCAAATGCTGCATTTGTAATGAATGCCTCATGGCATACCTCTACTTCCACATCATGTGAGAACTATTATAACTCAAATTGATACCAAGCCACTCGCAATATTAGTTATTACCTTATATTCAAAAGCACATGGTGATTAGAATTGCAATAGCGTATCTGAAATAAAAAGTTGGAACTGATTGCTTTGCATGAATGGACGTTCTATAGTTACCATCTTGAAAACGTTTACTGCCAATACTAAATTGTATGTAGTGAATTTGGTCATGTTAGAAAATCATAAAGGCAGAAATATTTTCTTATCTACTCAATTACTTGTGATATATTAGCTTTCCCTTATGTCTTCTTTTATCTTCGTATCATCAAGCAACTATCAAAACCAAATGCATGAAGATCAAAAACAGCAAGTGGCACATTAAGTAGGCTCTCAGCCAAGGGCAAAACCCCTCTTTTAAGGGAAAACCCAAAAATTATCTTCTCTTCCTTTAGAACCAATCCAAATGAGATAACCAAGACCTTTTGACCAAGACAAAGACCTTCTCCAATCCACTAATTCAGCCTCCCAAGATAGTCCTTCCAATTAATTTCTTCAATACTGCATCAATATTGCATCAACCTAGAATTTTGGCCCTACCGCAACAGGATTTCGACCTCTACTGCAGACCTGCAATTTCGGTCCCTTTCTACAACCCAAAAACTCACGTGTGATTGAATTGAGAGGATTTCGGCTTCCTTTTGCTTGACAAATGACCCTTCCTCCTTTGCTTGAGATTCTTCTTCTTTTCTAGCCTCTTCGCACCTTCTTCTTCGCTTCAAATTGCAGATCAAACTTCTTGCTTGGATAATTGCTCAAATAGGTCGAATTGCACATATATATATGTATAGCTTTCTGTGTGATTGAATTACCTTAATGAGGCCAACTTGTCTTCTCTTGAGGCCGACTTGGTGGAAGAGTGACAAATGATACTTTTTACATAAAAAATATTTTTCTTCTTTGATACAATGAGCCCAAGAAGGGTCTATTACAAAATGACAAGGACAATGACACATGACACAAACTTTAGAAGCACACAATGTGTGCTTAGACCTAGAAACAAAATAAATAAAGCATGAAACCCATGCTTATAAATAGTTTTCTTTTACAAATAATTTTCTTTTTCTTTTCTTTTGACAAATACATTACGTCATGACTCAAATACAATTATGAAGACTGATATTAGTTACATTTCTCAACACTCCCTCTTAACTAGGGAGGTATTCATAATTGTTCAAGAGGTACAAGGTTGACCTCAATTTGAAATGTTCTTAAGAAGAGTACAACAACATACGCAATGCTAGGGATACCCTTACTGCCAAGGTTTTGAAAATTTCATCTATCACAACAACCGGAAATTATTTCCCTAATTGTTAATTTATTTAACAATTTATTTGCAGTTTGCTACGACAAATACCAAATAATTCACACTGTGATTTTCACAAATAAAAAATGCGGAAGAATAGCACTAGAAACTGAGAAAATCTAGCACACACACATAAAAATGACACTGTTATTTTTTGACAATTGTCCCCCGAAAAACCCAACTTCGGAAAATCGGTGCAGCAGCTAGGGATTTTATATTATTATGCAGCAGGAAATCTGAGTACAATCTATGGATGCCCAACTAGCAATCCAAACAACAAGTATCTGACATAAATAATTAGAGAGAAAATTCTCTTACCCCACAAGCAATCCCCACACTAACTCCTTCAAAAAAACTAGTTGTCCAAACCTCAGCGTAGGCCCTATGTGCAGTCCTTGCACTGCCTCTCACACGTGTGGATCGAATCTGCCTCTGAGCAAACTGTCTAGCCTGTCTCTGCTGCTAGAAGTGACTCTCCAACCTCTGGAAGACTTTCCCAACCTCTGCAAAGTTGCAAACTGAATTGACTTCCTCTCCAGCTAAATCGAACTACTCTGCTTCTACGTGGATCACTTTTGTCACTTGTTGTTGCATCTCTAGATCTAGAAAACTTCCTCCGGATCATTGTCCTTGGCCCTCACTGTCTTTGCTTCCTCACTGAAGCTCGAACTCTACGACAACTGATTGCTGCTACTTTGGACAATCGAATTCTCCAAGTGTATCTGGTATCTTCTCCAAGTGCCCATTCGACTTCTTCTTATAATCCTCTGTTGAAACACTAACGACCAAGATTAAAACTTAATCTAGGGCTAGGATCATCTTGAAGTCGATTTGTGTGAGTTTCTAGACTATTCTCACCTTGACTTAATTAATTCTAATTAATTAACCGGTTTTCTGAAGTTTAGATTTAGGAAACATTAAAAAATAGGTTAATAATCTAATTAAGCCATTTCTAGGTGGAATTTCCATAAACGATTTATGGGTTTTGGAGATCTCATGCATTATAGCCTCTCCATCAAATTTCGTGGCTAGAACACATGTGATGCTACAAAAACTAACACTCCCTCTTAGCAAGGATTGTGTTCTAGTGCTGCACATCTTGCCACAACACTGTCTTTGTATCATCCTTTGTCACGTTGCTGATATTTGGCTACTACTGCTAGAAGTGACTCTCCAAGCCTCTAGAAGACTTTCCCAACCTCTGCAAACTGAATTGACTTCCTCCCCAGCTAAATCGAACTACTCCGCTTCTGCGTGGATCACTTTTGTCACTTGTTATTGCATCTCTAGATCTAGAAGACTTCCTCCGGATCACTATCCTTGCCCCTCACTGTCTTTGCTTCCTCACTGAAGCTCGAACTCTACGACAACTGATTGCTGCTACTTTGGACAATCAAATTCTCCAAGTGTATCTGGTATCTTCTCCAAGTGCCCATTCAACTTCTTCTTATAATCCTCTGTTGGAACACTAATGACCAAGATTAAAACTTAATCAAGGGCTAGGATCATCTTGAAGTCGATTTGTGTGAGTTTCTAGACTATTCTCACCTTGACTTAATTAATTCCGATTAATTAACCGGTTTTCTGAAGTTTAGACTTAGGAAACATTAAAAAATAGGTTAATAACCTAATTAAGTCATTTCTAGGTGGAATTTCCAGAAACGATTTATGGGTTTTGGAGATCTCATGCATTCTAGCCTCTCCACCAAATTTCGTGGCTAGAACACATGTGATGCTACAAAAACTAACACTCCCTCTTAGCAAGGATTGTGTTCTAGTGCTGCACATCTTGCCACAACACTGTCTTTGTATCATCCTTTGTCACGCTGCTAATTTTTGGCTGTTGTTGCCCATCAACTACTGTGCAACTCTCATGCTACATCTTTGCTACTATTGACACTGTCATATTGTTGCCAACTCTGCATCTGCACTGCAACTCCCTCTCATTTGTTGTTGCTGCAACTGCAACAACTGTAACTGAGAAGCATCCAAAATATTGAATCATTTGTGTTCAGTATGATGCATTTGTCTCCCAAGTCCTGACTGCTACTAGCTACTGCACTGTCTACTGAACTATCGACGTTGCTACTAAATTTGCACTGAGCCACCTGCTTTGCTGTCAACGACCTAACACTGCTTTGCGCTCCTTAGCATCTGACAACTACTACTTTGCAACTGTCACTCTGGTATTGACTACATGAACTTCCATTGATCCATCCTGCTACTGAATATTGTAGGCCCCTTAGCCAAGTAATGATCCAAGAGGTGGAATCCTCAAGGACCTTACCCATCTTTGTAGCTCTCTAGGGCTACAACACCAAATCACCCCACATCACTCCTGGAGGTATATCTGTGAACATAGCAAACTCTTCCTCTGTCCTAGAGGAAATATTGTTTATTTTCGTGGATGTTGCCAGCTGGTCATGCTTCTCCTACTTGTCCTTCTTCTTGAGAGGACACTGCGTGCTATAGTGACCGAACTCACCACACCTGAAGCACTTGACCTTCAATAGGTTTTTCTTCTTCTTTTGCTCCCCTTGCCCCTGACTGGGACCCTTAGATGTGAGGGCCACATTCTCTTCCTCCTTCACATCCTTTGATCCACTACTACTGTTGCCACAGATGGAGCTCTTTAGAAGAGCTCACCTCAACTCCTTTTGTTGCAAGTGGGACCACATCCTGTCCCATTTTGGTAACTTTTCACGGCCCAATATACTGGCACAAAGACTTTCCAATCCTTCAAGTCACTGTTTCGTGCCAGCCGCACTAGCTCTGTTGGTTGAGGCACTGCCCCAACAACTGCAAGCTAATCCAGACCTCCTGAATCCTAGTGAGGAAGGGATCAATGCCTTCCCCTTTCTGCATCCTGATGCATCTCAACTTTTCTTCCAGAAACATCTTTCGTTTCTTGGAAGTACCCTGATACAGCTGGGCAAGAGCATCCCACGTCTGTTTGGCAATATCCTTGCCAGATATATGCGAGACTGTATGGTCCCAGACGCCATCCAAGATCAATTGTTTCGCCTTCGCCATTTCCCTCTTGTATTCCTTCAGCTGATCCGCATCTTAGGGAACTGCCATAACATTGTCTATGTAGAGCTTCAGGCCATATTCATCTAACAGGAAGGACATCTTGGCCTTCTAGATGACATAGTTAGAGGAACCCTCCAACCTATCCTGATCTCTAAGCCTTGTTGCGTCCGTCTTTGAATTTGTCGAAAACTCCCTCTTTCCCTCTGCTTGGTTGTTGGATCCGCTATATGCACTCCCTTCTGGAGTGAGGAAATCTACACCCAAGGACTACCAATTTGCCTAGAAAATCGAACTTCTGAAAATTTCCCTCATGCGTCCAACCAGAAATCTGCTCAGTGAAAATATGAGTTGTTGTTACTCCCTCTGACTGCTGAAATCACTACCCCAAGCAACTCGACTTTTCTACAACCTTGCAAATGAAAATCAAAATTCTTCCCCAGCAATTTGGCCTACCAATCTGGGTACTGCACAGCCTCTAAGAATTTCGACCTATTGCTCCCTCTGAACAACGAAATTCTCTCCTTCGCTTCTGAGCTTCCTGGTTGATCACTCACTCTCTGATACCTTGTGAAAATTTCATCTATCATAGCAACTGGAAATTATTTTCCTAATTGTTAATTAATTTAACAATTTATTTGAAGTTTGCTATGGCAAATACCAAATAATCCACACTATGATTTTCACAAATAAAAAATACGGAATAAATAGCACTAGAAACTGAGAAAATCTAGCACACACACATAAAATGACATCATTATTTTTGGACAATTGTCCTCAGAAAAACCCAACTTAGGAAAATTGGTGCAACAACTGAGGGTTTTATATTATTATGCAACAATGAAATCTGAGAACATTCTATGGATGCCCAACTAGCAATCCAAATAGCAAGTATCTAATAAAAATAACTAGAGAGAAAATTCTCTCACCCCACAAGCAATCTCGACACTAGCTCCTTCAGAAAAATTGGTTGTTCAAACCCCAACTTAGGCCCTCTACACAGTCCTTGCGCTACCTCTCACATGTGTGGCTCGAATCTTCTTCTAAGCAAGTCATCTAGCCTGTCTTTGCTACTGGAAGTGACTCCTCGACCCTCTAGAAGACTTTCCTGGCGTCTGGAAACTGAATCGACTTCCTCCCTAGCTAAATCGAACTACTCTGCTTTAGCTACTGTGTAGTCCCTGCACTGCTTCTGGGTGGATCACTTTTGTCACTTGTTGTTGTATCTCCAGATTTGGAAAACTTCCTCTAAATCACTGTCCCTATCCCTCACTATCTCTGCTTCCTCACTGAAGTTCGAACTCTCCGACAACTGGCTACTACTACTCTAGAAAATCAAATTCTCCAAGTGTCTCTGGCGTCTTCTCTAAGTGCCCATTTGACTTCTTCTTATAATCCTCTATTGGAGCCCCAACGGCCAAGATTAAAATTTAATTAAGGGTTAGGATCTTCTTGTAGTCGATCCGTGTGAGTTTCTAGACTATTCTCACCTTGACTTAATTAATTCTGATTAATTAACTAGTTTTCCTAAGTTTAGACTTAGGAAACATTAAAAAATAGGTTATTGATCTAATTAATTCATCTCTAGGTGGAATTTCCATAAACGATTTATGGGTTTGGAGATGTCATGCATTCTAGCCTCTCTACCAAATTTTGTGGTAGAACACATACGATGCTACAAAAACTAACACTCCCTCTTAGCGAGGATTGTGTTCTAGTGTTACACATCCTGCCACATCACTTTGTCTTTGTATCATCCTCTGCCATGCTATTGATGTCTGGTTGTTGCTGCCCACCAATTATTGCGCAACTTTGATGTTGCATCTTTGTTGCTGTTGACACTGCTATACTGCTGCCAACTCTACATCTGCATTGCAACTCCCTCTCATTTGTTGTTGCTGCAATTGCAACAATGATAACTAAAAAGCATCCAAAATACTGAATCATCTATCTTCAGTATGATGCATTTGTCTCCCGAGTCCTGACTGCTACTAGTTACATTGTCTACTGAAGTATCAATGATGCTTCTAACTCTGCACTGAGCCACTTGCTCTATTGTCAACGACTCAACACTGCTCTGCGCTCCTCAACATTTGACAACTACTAGACTACAACTATCACTCAGGTATTGACTGCATGAACATCCTGATCCATCCTGCTATTGAATATTGTGGGCCCCCTTAGCCAAGTAATGATCCAAGAGGTGGAATCCTTAAGGACCCTGCCCATCTCTGTAGCTTTCTGGGGCTACAATACCAAGTCACCCGACCTCACTCCTGGAGGTATATTTGCGAACATAGCAAACTCTTCCTCTATCCTAAAGGAAAGCTTGTCTATTTCCACAGATGTTGCCTACTTCTCCTGCTTGTCCTTCTTCTTGAGAGGACACTGCGTGCTATAGTGACCAAACTCGCCACACTTGAAGCACTTGACCTTTGACAAGTTTTTCTTCTTCTTCTGCTCCCCTTGCCTTGCTGGGACCCTTCACATCCTTTGATCCTTCAAGCAGATTGCTAAGAGCAGCATAGTCGCTGACGCACAGGGTCATAGAGCCGAGTTTCTGAAGGCAAGTTGTGTTGGGATTATTGGTGGAGGAAGGGTAAATCCCCTTCAATAATTTTGCTTGGGATTTCTTGTTATGGATTGCTAGTTTCAGGCATTTAGATTGTACTCAAATTTTCACTACTACATAATAATAAAAACCCTCACTGCTTCTGGGGACATTTGTCCAAAAATAATTGTCTCATATTTTATGTGTGTGCTACCATTTCTCAGTTTCCAGCACATTATTTTTCCACATTATTTTATTTGTGAAGGTTGCAGTGTGTTTATTTCGATATTTTCTGTAGTAGAAAAATTGTTAAATTAATTAACAATTAGGAGAAATAATACCAGTTGCTGCAATTGGGTTCCAGTTTTGGAATATTCGCATCTCTGTCAATCTGAAACCTTCTTCTTTTCCTGCTCGGGAGATGGGACCGTAGAGGAGATGAGGAAAAGTGATACATTGATTGAATGAATTATGCCTAGTATAAGAGTGGATAATCCTGTGGTACAACTTCTTCACCATTTTCTAGTTTCTTTGGAACTTCGACATAGTATCTTCTTTCTACTTCCCTGTATAATCTGACCATATCATCTGCTACTGTGGGAATCGTGCATAGGATAAATCCATCTAAATACACCCCCCTAGATCAGCTGCAAACTTCCATGAGAGGAGCTTACCCCATACATCAAGCACATCAATGATAGTTATGTCCATTGTGATGATCTTGTGCGGATAATTAGCTAAGGATACTTGTAAGTCCTTGACCCCACCACCTTTTTGGAATCCATTGAGCAAATGTTATTATAAGGCCTAGAAATTCTTAAGTTCGATTGGTCCATAACCTTTTTAGTCATAACATTCGTTGAGGCACCGTAATCAAGCATACAATTATGAAGCAGACGATCATTAATATCCAATGTTAACAAGAAAGGTTGATGATCTTCATTGGTCATGTAGCAGTTTAAGTCCTTCAACTGTATTTATTCATCCTTAGGATCGTTATCGATATTACCTTGTAGAAACATGCCCAAATCCTTGAAGAATGATGCCCGTTGAGATGGATTTTTTAGAATCTCAAGCACATGGACAAACATCTTAATACTATTAATCCAAGTGGCCCAATCTACCTTTAATCCTGACTTAAATCATTCGGATGCAACCTGATTACTCTGACTTTGTTCTTTAGCCTTCCTTTTATAAGTATAACCTTTACTTTTTGCAATTTTCAAAATTTGCTCCTGGGATGGCTATTCAACATACATATGAGTGATAGAATCTTTTTCATCACTAAAGTTATTGATGGTGAAGGCTAAAGAAATCATGTTTGTGCAACGATTATCCTTGGAAGAGATTTGACCAAGATTGTTTATCTTTTCATTTGTTGCTTCATCCAAGATTTTTCTAGCTAAGGCACATGCACTTTCTTCATGAAAATCTCACATGGTCTGCAAAATGGGATTGGCCAATCAACAACATTGGCAGATTCAAGTAGAGCAGGAGGTCTCTGATCATTAGGAGGATTCCTTCTTGGACATGGTTTATTGTTTCCCCTATTATTATTGTTATTTTTGGACTGCATATTCTGCTTTTGATTTTTTTCCATCTGAATTAGCTTATTCTACATATCACTTATCATTCTAGCATGCTCAATTTTCATTTCCTTAATTATTCGAGTTAATTCTTTAATTGATTCATGCTCTTCTTCCTTAATTTCTTTCCCTTTAGACTTGACTGGACCTCTTTCAAAACCTGGGATCTCTGACTTACTTGAAGCTTTCTTATCCTTTTCTAATTCTTCAATTGTACTCTAGGCAATGGCTAAAATATCAGGCTTGGCACATCTAATCTCATATTGAGTATCAACATTGAAGGCTTCAAGATACTTTTCTAACACTGTCTTATCAGGAGGTTTGTAGTCTTGAGTCATATCCCTTAGAAGACCATTAAATATTTGATTGAATTCTATTAGAATAATCCTATTATCCCTGTTTAGTATTTAATGCTCATTCTTCTAGTTGTTGCTATTTTTTCTTTTTTAGCAGTTTCTTTGATGAAACTGTTTGATTCTATTTACTAAATAGAAACTTGATGTTTCTATTTTCTGTAAATATCTTTGTATTATCATTGAGCTTGAGCTTGCTCATCATTCATTGAATATTCATTGAAATCTATATGCGTGTCTCACACTGTTTTATGGTATCAGAGCTAAGTTAGTTTTTTAAAACAATTTTTCAGTGAGAGTGATTCTCTGTTTTATCTGACGTTGTCACTTGTTGAGTCGAGGGTGGGCTCCGTTTGGGGTTTCTCTATTACCCTGCTCGTTCATTAGTTGTATTTGGACTCAACTTCTTGCTACGTGTCTGCACCATAGCCCTGATCGAGAGCTCTTAGCCTGGTGTTCAACGAGGCACTTCCCGTCCTAGTGATACCCTCTGTCCCTGCTCAAGCTGGAGGCATTTTCCTTTACCGCTGGTGAAATCTTTTTGCGTGGACTACGGAAGCAACGTCGGTGATAGATAGAATCGAGCATTGCTGGGAGTGATCAAAGCCAGGACCGAGCGTGCAGACATTGTGCTCCGGTTCATCAACTCGTTCACTTTCTGCTCAATACCCTCAACGCCAGACTGCTCCGCGATCCGGTTTATTAAATATGGTGCTCCATAATGGCGGCTGCGTGTGAAGTTTCCTGTCACGTGATTTCCAGACAACTGCATATAAAATTTCCACGCGTCAAAGAAACTCCGCGCACAAAGGTGAAATCATTGGTCTGTATGACATTTCTGCGATTTATTTAAGCACGAAATTTTTTTTTTTCTGGATCCGCATAGCACAAGTCACGCAATACAGGTCATCGCAAGCAATGTCTATATAATAAGAATACATTAGCTGAATGCATTTGATGTAACTCTCTGGATTACATGTTATCTTGATTTCAAATGGCCGCTTAGGCGAATAGCTGCTTTCCGAAAGCTTATTTCTGGGATACTAGATCATTGTAGCTGAATCGATTAAATATAATGTTACATCGGCTGTATTCTTGTCTCCAAGCCCTACTGTCTGCGTGTTACCCATTGCTTCCTGCCGCAAATGCAATGACACTTTGGCCTTAATCTCCTTGCAGACTAGAGTATTCAGTGTATTACGATTGCAATGACCATTCTTAAACACCGTTTTTACAGTTACAGTCATCTAGTAATCCGAAGTCTCAGTGGCATCTAATCAAGGAGGGGACGTGAATTTTTTTTTTTACGTGACTGTTTTTTGGCGTGATACAGTGAGCTAAAACGCATGCATTTATCCTCTTTATGATGTGCGTATAAAGCAACTTTCACCTTTCTAAAGCTGAGATCCAAGCATATCTTCTGTGCAGGCTATCATCTGCCCATAAATATTACAATTTCTGGTTCTATTTTATATTTCACCTATCAGATTTTGTTTGGTTCAGTTGACATCTGCATTGAAATTTGTGCCAGACTTCTTTATTGTCTTGGAAACGTACAAATGGCCTCACTCACCAATCTGATGTTAGAAGGAAATCAACGCTTTAATGGCAGCAATTACAACATCTGGAAACAAAGAATGTTGACCATTTTTGAATACAGGCGTCTTGATCAGTTCGTTTTGGGCAAAGAGCTTTGTCTCGGTACAGTTGGTACCGATCAAGATAAATTTGATGATCAAAATCGAGAGGCTGTTATGCTTCTCAAGCTCTCTGTGGCTGATGATCAGTTACCGCAGATTCCTTCTGGAAAGACAGCTGTCGAGATCTGGCAACAGTTGAAAGAACTACACAAGACATCTGACAAGAGCAGAGCTTTCTTTCTCAAAAATCAGTTGTTCTCCATTGTGATGGACGAACATATGTCTTTACAGGAACATCTCAACAAGATTAAAGACATTCGAGATCAGCTCGAAGCCATTGGTCACACCATGGAGGAAAAAGATATGGTAGTCATCACTCTGAAAAGTCTACCAAAATCTTATGAGCACTTCATAGAAACACTCAACATTACCGCCACTAATGTTGATCTGAAGTTTCCAGAGTTATGTACCAAACTCATGCAGCAGGATCGTTGGAAACAATAGTTTGGTAGTAGTACAGCATCAGCCTCCTCAGAAAATGCTTTTGCTGCCAAATTTCAGTCCTCTCAGTACTTTCAACAGAAAGGTTCTTCTCAGCCTTTTGATCCTGCTAGGAAGAAAAATGTGCAGTGTAATTACTGTCACAAGTTTGGCCACATGAAGAAAAATTGCCGACAAAGGATTGCTTCTGAACAGAAGAAACAAGGAGGGCTCCATCAGACAACAAATGTTGCAGAACATTCCGAGCAGACAGATTCTTCGTTTTACGCCTTTATGGCTAAAAGGTCTTCAGATCATGTTCCATCTTCTGCCTGGTACATTGACTCCGGTGCATCACGCCATTTCTCTCACAGGCGTGACTGGTTTATTGACTTCTCACCTTTCAGTGATTCCGTGGTATTTGGCGAAGCTAAAAAGTACACAGTGGATGGCAGAGGTACAGTTCAAATCCAGTCTGGTGGGCGCACACTCATCTTCCTGAATGTGTACTATGTTCCTGGGATGGAAATTAATCTGCTGTCCGTCAGTCAGATTATGAGGAACTCTCCTCAACTTGATGTAGTATTCAATGCGCACAAATGCTCTATTATCGACAGGGAGACTAGCCTTACAGTTGTTGTTGGCCTAGAAGATCATTGTTTATACAGGCTTCTTGACACTGGTGATTCTCCAGAAGTGGCTCTAGCAGCCCATGTTTCTCCCATCAGCACTCTATGGCATCAGCGATATGGGCACCTAAACATGTAGTATCTCTCTCAGCTTTCTCGGGACGGACTTGTGTTAGGGTTACCTGATATTCAGACTCAGCAGTTGGGCGTATGCGGCGCTTGTCAAGCTGGCAAACAGCATCGGTCTTCATTCACGAATGGAGAATCTTGGCGCGCATCTAAGGTACTCCAGTTAATTTGTGTTGATATTTGTGGTCCTATGAATACATCTTCTATCACTGCTTGCAAATATTTTTTGCTTATTGTGGATGATTTCAGTAGAAAGATGTGGGTATATTTTCTAAAATATAAATCTGATGCATTTAGTATCTTTCAGAAGTTTAAAACCTTAGTTGAAAAAGAGTCTGGTTGTAATATCATGACTCTTAGGACAGATAACGGGGGGGAATTTTGTTCTTCTGCTTTTTCCAACTTCTGTGATACTCATGGCATAAAACGCCAGTTCACTACTCCTTACACTCCTCAGCAAAACAATGTTGTTGAACGCCGCAACCGCACGGTTGTTGAAATGGCTCGCTCCATGTTACAACACAAGAGTGTTCCAAACAAATTCTGGGCTGAAGCAGTCTTTACTGCTGTTTATCTTCTTAACCGATCACCCACTCAGGCTGTTAAGGGGAAGATTCCCGAAGAGGTTTGGTCTGGCCGTAAACATAAGATCAGTCACCTCAAAGTATTTGGCTCAATTGCATATGTTTGGATTCCAGCTGCTAAGCGCTCTAAGTTGGATTCCAAAAGCTAGAAACTCATGATGACAGGGTACAGTGATCATCACAAGGCTTATAGACTAATAGATATAGCCACTGGTCGTCTTAGCTTCAGTCGAGATGTGGTATTTGATGAAGACAGAGGATTCTTTCAGTCTTCTTCTTCTGAGCAGTGTTCTGAGGATCAACCTCACAATGTTCTTCTTCCAGTAAGTCCACCTGATGGGAGGGATGATACAACATCAGTGTTTGATAATACACTGCCAGAGCTTCATCCGAAAAATAACCTTTCTCTTGCTGCCCCTATTGTTCCTGAACCTTCTCCATCTCCCTTTGATATTGGTTCCTCTACTCTTCGGCCAAAATGGTGGGCTAAAACCATTGGTGATCTCCGGGATGATGAACTCCTTGAAGGAAGAACTTCTAGACATAAGAGCAAACAACAGTCTACAGTAAATTTTGCTCTTATGGCTAACCTACACAGTATCTTTGAGCCTCAAACTTACTCAGAGGCTAAGGGTACATCTGAGTGGGAACATGCTATGGACGCTGAATTCCAGAGTCTTCAGAAAAATCACACATGGACCCTTTCTGATCTTCCTGAAGGGAAAAAGCCCATTAGCTGCAAATGGGTATATAAAGTGAAATACAAAGCTGATGGAACCTTAGACAAGTATAAAGCTCGTCTCGTGGCTCGAGGATTCTCACAGAAGGAAGGCATCGACTATGAGGAGACTTTTGCTCCTACAGCCAAGATGAGTACCATGCGGCTTGTTCTTGCCCTAGCAGCTCAGTTCAAATGGAAAGTTCATCAGATGGATGTAAAGAGTGCTTTCCTAAATGGTGACTTACAGGAAGAAGTCTACATGACACAGCCTCCAGGATTCAAGATTGCCGGTCAAGAACAGAAAGTGTGTAGATTAGCTAAAGCACTCTATGGATTGAAACAAGCTCCTCGGGCTTGGTACATAAAAATTGATCAGTACCTGACAGATCATGGCTTTCAGCAGAGTCCATCTGATGCAAATCTGTATATCAAGCATACTGGTAATGATATCTTGTTTGTGGTTGTCTATGTAGATGACCTTATCATTACTGGCAGCTCTGCACATTTGATCCATGGGATCAAACAAGATTTATGCAAAACCTTTGATATGACAGACTTGGGACTTCTTCATTACTGTCTGGGGATTGAAGTTTGGCAGGGTGAGAATCACATCTTTCTCTCTCAGTCCAAGTATGCCAAAAATCTTGTGGACAGGTGCAGAATGCAGGATTGCAAACCAGCCACGACTCCTATGGAACCGGGGCTCAAACTTTCAGCTCAGTCATCCTCTCCTCTTGTGGATGAGACTTTATTCAGACAATTAGTGAGCAGTCTCATCTATCTTACTGCCACCAAACCTGACATCAATTTTGCAGTGAGCTACATTTCCCGCTTCATGTCAGCTCCTAAAGCTGATCATTGGATAGCCGCAAAGCGTGTGCTACGATATGTGCATGGCACTTCTGATTATGGACTCCTATACACTCGAAGTTCTGATCCTATACTCAGTGGTTACACAGATCCTGACTGGGCCGGTTCAGTGGATGACCGTAAATCTACAGCTGAGTATGTGTTTAGTCTAGGATCTGGTGCTGTTCAAACTTGCCAAGAATCCAGTCTTTCATGAACGCACAAAGCATGTGGAAACTCATTGTCACTACATTCGCCAGCTTGTTGAAGACGGATCCGTTCAGTTGCGATATGTTCCCACAACAGAGCAGCCCGCAGACATCTTCACCAAGCCTCTTGGTCCTGATAAATTTGTAAAATTCCGAGGGTCTATTGGTGTTGTAAATAGATTGAGCATTAAGGGAGGGTATTAGAATAATCCTATTATCCCTGTTTAGTATTTAATGCTCATTCTTTTACTGTTGCTATTTTTTCTTTTTTAGCAGTTTCTTTGATGAAACTGTTTGATTCTATTTACTAAATAGAAACTTGATGTTTTTGTTTTTTGTAAATATCTTTGTATTATCATTGAGCTTGAGCTTGCTCATCATTCATTGAAATCTATATGCGTGTCTCGCACTGTTTTAAATTCCTCAACTATTTCATTTTCCCTTTTCTTAATAGTATTAAGCTCTTCGACCAAGTACTTTCCTTCTCTTTTATCACCAAATCTATCCTTGAATGCATCAGCGAGGGCTCTTAAAGAACCAAAAGCAATATCTGCTTTTTCATGAAACTAGTCAAGTGCATTATCTTCTAATGAAAGAACAAACAGTCTCATTCTGACATCCTCACAGTTGTAAGCAGCGGCATGAGCATATCTCTGAACAAAAGTGTTGAATTTCTTTTTATGAACTTCAACATTGATGGCAATATTTCCTTGAAAGATCGGAAGCTTGTTCATAGTAGAATCATCTAGAAGATCGTGTGGATATCCCGGGATGTTGGTGAAGTTGCAAGGCCTATAATAATCATCCATGAAGTCTTGATTTATAGGATTAACGAAAAGCAAATGGATATGAGGGAGGGTTTCTGTCTGAGAAATATTGAATGCTCTTTAGAATGTAATTTGTTTAATCGAGCTCTTAAAACCTTTTTAGGATTGGGAGCGGGGTTAACCAAGCTACTAGGACTCCTTCTGGAATAAACTCCTGTGAAAGGATGAATAAGTGGAGTTGCCACCCAAACAGGAAACCCATCGAAATGTCCAGTCTGTCCAGGTGCTAAAGGTGTGGATAGAAAAAATTAAAGGATTAGTGAGAGGAAAAAAGATAAGGTGATGAAAAGATGAAGAATGATGAAAGAAGGGTGCCAGAAAATGTTATGGCGTTGGTGGGATAAGGAATATAAAATGAGATGATAAGAAGGATGAGATGTCGTTGAAGCGCCGAGAACAAAAGGGTCCCCAACAACGGTGCCAAAAAATGTTGTTGCTCAAATTGTACAAGCTTGTGACAACGACTCAGGTTAGGGGCTGTCACTTTGATCCCCAACCTCTCCATTCTAGATGTCTCCCAAAAGCAGGCTCTGGGGGTTAGTCCCTATGGAAATGTGAAGATGAAGGAAGTTAGCAACCAACAAGTATGGGAGACACGATTGAATGGCCTATCTACTTGGCTAAATTTAGCAAGACTTAAAGATTAGATTAGATTTGAATGTGAGACCAGTGCCTTATGGAGTCAACTTCTTGCTTATTATCAATTTGATTCCAAGTAACCGAATGAACAATCACTACTTGGATGCTTGACTATCCTAGATAAAGTGCAAATCTTATAAGCTAGCTGAAATGCAAAATCTTGGTTGATGTTAAGTTATATGCCTATTCTAAGTATGACCTCTCTCTCAACTGTTTTGGAACCAATCTTTAGAGTAGGTTGTGGGATGGAAGCCAACGAGAAGCAAGCAAAGGCTTGATTAACGATACCTCCCCTTGTGTTCCAACCACCTGATGCCTTCGACGCTGCAGAGACTGTGGCTCCGACGATTACAAGGTCACCGTGTTAACCACTAAAAAGGAGTTGTATCCCTCAAGCTTATGCTTGGAGGTACATTATTAATGCAACTAGACTTGGAATGTTTGTGCAAGGTATATGAGTGATTTCTTAGGCTTAGATTGCTTAATGTTTAGGGACTTATGATTAGCTTTTATGTCAAGAGTACTTAACAGTAAATGGAAAGACAATCTTATCACCAAGAATGTGCCAAATTATCAAGTGCCAATACTAAACAATAGATTTCTTCCAACCCAAGGATAAAATTATCTTCCACAAAATGCTTAGCCAATGTAAATGATAGCAAGTTAGAGCACTTAACCACTTCAATGATTCAATGATGACAATTACTTGAGACAATTTGAAATCAAGATATTTCAACAAAGGAAAAGCCAATAATGATCTTATGCCAATAATCAAAAGATGCTCCTTAAGTTGATTCATCACTATAGATATTTCACAACCAATAATTCCCAAGATGCCAATGCTTAAGATAGGCAATAAAATTATAAAAGCTTCTTAAGATATGCCAATAAGCCAAAGATTCACAATAACAATAGACCAATAATTCCTTTTAAGATTAGCAATGTTCCTTAGACAATTAGATGCTCAACACAATAATGCTAATCAGACGCCAAAATACTTAAGAGAGCCATATACTTCAATGTCAATTAGATTTCAATGCCCAAAGTAACTTAAACCATTCAACAAAATTATGAGATGTGTAAGTGCTTTATGAGTGAATCTAGTGCAAAGATCTTTAGAACTTACACAAGACAAGCAAATGTTAGATCCCAATGTTCAGCAATCCTTTTTCACAATAGCATTTATAACTTGCATTCCAATTTATGAGCAATCATTAACATTTTAGGACAGCAGTAAGATTATGTATGACGGCAATAGATAACTTATGAAAACAGTGAGCTACTAGTATGTCAAAATATGCCAAAATGCTTCTAGATGTCAAACCAAACTTGCCAATATGAAATTATGAATTAATAAGTCTCCTTATGATGTAGCTTCAGTATTATATCAGATCTAATCACACTTGTTATGCAGAGATATCAGTCATGGAAACTTGAAGATTAATGCCAAAAGATTAATGCCCAAGTTGCTTAGATGATGTAACAATATGATATATATTCTACCAATCAATTTTGTGCCTCTTGATCTATATCAGATCTGATTACTCTTCTTACAGTCAACAATAAAACATGAAACAAGCCTAATGATAAATTCCCAACTCAAGCAATTGACTCCCTAGTATGCTAGGCAATTTATGAACCTATTTAGGCATAATAAATTGAGATTTTGCCACTGTTATGAAGTAATTATGACTGCTGTAGCAAAAGGTCAAACCAAAGGCCTTCAGCCTAGAAAGAGCTTGCCAAACTTGCTCAAAATTTTCCAAGGGCTGGAACACCTGCAAACATCAAAATCTGAGTCAATTTCTCTAGCAAAACCCACCAATATTCAGTCCAGAAATCAAATGACCAACTAGAAGATGAATGAGGGAAAACTAGGGCTAAGAAGTGGGCTAAAGGCAAGGGAAGGAGGCCTAAAAGGCCTGCGGCTAGGGTCTGGAGGCCCAAGAGGAGGACGCAGGGGTAGAAGGGAAGAGACGAGGACCGAGGAGCAAGGGAAGGGAGGCCGAAGCAAGGAGAGGGGCTAAGGCAGAGCCCGAGAGGGAGAGCGAAGGGCTGGGAGGCCGAGTGGGGGGATAGGAGAGGGGCCGAAGGCAGGTGGAGGCCTGAAATGGCCTGCGGCCAGGCTTTAAAGGCCTTAATTGGCCTACGACAAGCTCGAAACTGCCGTATAGCCTCAAGAGGGGGGTTGAGGCCTTTAGGCCTCATGTCCAGGCCTAAGAAGGCCAAAAGAGGTTGACGCAGGGGGCTAGAAGGGGCCATGTTAGGCCTAGGGGCCCTGAAAAACTTTGAAACCCTTGTCAAAAAAATTATTTTGCTTCATATCTTCAACTGCTGCAAAATTCTTCGGTTGTTAGCCCTGCAAAAAATTGTAGAGGCTAGATCTTACCCTCATGGGCCTAGATCTAGCACTAATCCAACAATTTTCCTTTGATCTCACCTACACAAATAAATTTATAATAGCCCAAAACCTCAATATATACAAAAATTCAAAATCACAAAACCCCAGCTGCAAAACAAGGGTTAGAAAATAAAATAATCTACAAAATTATTATATACAAAATATGCAAGTGTACAATGCTCAGAATAATTTTTGAGAATAATTTTTTTTGTGAATTTTGACAATGGCTAAATGTATTTCGAAAAATAAATGCCAAACCACAACCTTAGTGAAGTTAAAAAATCATATAAAATATTCAAAATTCAAACATAGTTAGCCTCTGCCCTTGGTTTGTGAACTTGGAGCCCAAGGGTTGGGGAACTTGCAAACACTATATATTTTCTCAAAAATAAACTGTTAGAACATACAATGAATCAGATCACCTAAGATAAGCCCATAATTTACCAATAGAATGTTCTTATCATCTACAATGAAGTAACGATTCAATTAAATTTTAAAGCACAATATAGAAATGTCCGTACCCAGCACATACCACAGATCAGCGAAACAAAGACACCATGAATTGCACCCCAAAGTCTTTTATTATGATTATCAAAATGTTCCCAGCAAGACAGTGACTTTACATCATCTTTTACAAAGTTATATTAGCCAAAGATCCTTTTTTTAGACACAAATGATCTCTAATTTATCGATAAATCCTCCAAGTGGAAAATAACAACTAGTTGATTTGATCCCCATCAAATAATCTCAATTGTTGATAAATCTTTGATAATCTTTTAATCTCTGCCACCGAAATAGTTATTTTTGAGGAATTTTCGAATTTATCATTAAAACCATTTTTTATTAGCTTAAAAATAATTATTTTGAGCTAATTTCCTCAAAAAATTGACTTTGACTTGACCACCAAGGCCCAAGGGTCTATTTTTTCTTGAAATCTTCAATATTTTCTTGGTGGGGACAATGTTTTAAAACTCTGATTCGGGTTCGAAACCGGCCGAGGGTCGGCTCCGACTCGGTATTGACTCAGTCGGTTTGATTTCAATGACTCGGTCATTGTAAAAAATACATTAAATATTTTTTTTATGAAAAAACATAATTTTAAAATTTTCCATTCATGTTTCCAAACACAAAGCATTAGAATATAGAGAGAATACAACATATGATCAAAGTAGGCTCATGAATATATCCATTATATCAAAATGGCACCCAGTGCACTATCCAATACATACATGATATGGCTAAGTTGCAGGAAACGTGGGTGTAGGGTCCGTTTCCATACGGAAACGAAACGGAAATGGGGAAACCCGTATAGTACGGCTCGGAAACTCATTTCCATCCGTACTGACCTGTTTCTCGAGGTGGAAACGTGGCTAGTACGGCCAGAAACGAGTTTCCGGGCCGTACGGCAAAGTTTCCTCATGCAAATTGACTTTTTCTTATGTTTTTTTTATTATTTTGTTTTCTATTTTTTTATTGGGCGACTAAAGTGGCTTCTAAATTTAATCATAATGTTTAAATATAATAAATTATAATGTATCATGTATGCTTTATAATTGCACATATTTGGGGAGGTCGTGTTTCGTACCCGTGCCTGTTTTGAAAACTCGTACCTGTTTCCCCATTTTGTGCAACTTAGTGATATAGAGATCAAAACAAAAACACATAACCAAGAAGGCTCTAAATGGCCTCTACAACAAAAGTAAATTGTAAAACATCACTAGTCACTAGTACTACCGACTACTGCTAGAGAAGCCAACATCATCTGGCTCAGACTTTGAATTAGAGTCAGTCAAGGAAACCCATGATTCCTCCTCCTCATCACCATCTCCAACTGCAACTGTAGAAGTTGTAGCACTAGAAGGCGCGGCAACTGCATGCTAAGATAGACGAGATATGCGCTTACGTCGTGGCTGAGTAGAGGAAGTGCTTACCACTAGAGGACTCGGGGTTGGGCCTGGTACAAGTGGATCTGCATTCAATTGAACATTATGTTCAACTAATGCCTTCGTCTGTAAATCCAAATCAATACCAATATCCTCGTCAAAATCAAACTTTGTTGGATGACTCTCCACTACCTAATCTGATGTTGGATCAATATCTTCCAACACAATGGGATTTGTATCAGGTATTTTGTGCAACAGTTGGTTGCATCTTAGCCAAAGATTGTATTGGACATAGACTAGATCATTTAACCGTTTTTGTTCCAAATGGTTTCTCTTCTTCGTGTGAATTCTCTCAAAGATAGACCAATTGCGCTCACACCCAGTAGCATTGCAAGTTTGACTCAAAATATGGATTGCAAGCTTTTGCATTTGAGGACAATGACTACCAAATGCCTCCCACCATTGTGCTGCAAAAAACATAGACATATAATGAGTTAGCTCAACAAATTATATCCAACTTTCAAATTATAAATAATTTAACAAAATAAGAATTTGAAAATTGAAATTGTTTGTTTACCTGGCTCATCTACTTCCCTTGCAATTCTTGCTAGGTTCTTGCCAAAGGTGCCTGTGACTCTACTGGAACAAGTGATCTGTCAGTGTATCTCCAACTGATTACTCTCCTTAGGGACCATGTGGTCAATGCAATCAATCAATCCATCTCTAGCCTCCCCAGTGAAATCTTCTGCCTCCAGGGTTTTATAATGATACCTTGGGTTCAGAAAAAACCCAGCTGCATGTATAGGACGATGGAGTTGATTATTCCATCTTTGATCAATGATTTCCCAAATGGGCCCATACTTAGCCACTCTATCCTTGTATATTACCTTTATTTGCTCCTTTTCTTGATCCATAGCCTTGTAAATGAAGCCCATAGCCAATATTTCCCCATCCATCAACCGCAACACCTAAACCCATGGCTCAACAACCTTCACAATCTTTGCTGCCCTTTTCCAAAATATTTATTCATTAACTTTCTTTTTCACATCTTTGCCATCCTGTTTGCGGGACCATTGACATTCATTCCATTCATCACTAGAAAACACCCTTTGCAAGTTTCTATGTTGGGAAAGCATAGATTGTAATGTCAAAAAATGAGTTGCAAATCTAGAGATGGAAGGCCTAATAATATCCATGCCCCTTATGTGTTTCCTCATCGGCTCAAAATCCATGAGTGATTGTAGATATATTTTGTTATGCTTTTGGCATGCTCTACATTGTTTTTGACCCAATCTATTTTGACAATATCCTCAGGCATGAGGTCTATGCAATGTGCATCAGATGGGGTCCAAAAGATGGTTTTGTGTATTTCTTCTAACATTTTACCAGCAAGAACATAGTTAGAGGCATTATTTGTGATGATTTTTGTTGATTATGGGTAGCATGGGATGTGCTCTAGCCATGAAATTTGATGGAGAGACTAAAGCACATGAGATCTCCAAAACCCATAAATCATTTGGAGAAACACCACCTGGATGAGGAGTTATTAACATAATTAATATTTTTAATGAGTTCCTAAGTCTAAACTTAGGAAAATAAAAATATTAATGTGTATTAATAAAATATGGGTGAGAAAGTTCTAAGTGACGAGGATCAAGCTAGTTCTAATATTTGTCGTTGATTAGAGACTTAATCTTGGTTGTTGATTCGTCAATAGGAAAAGTATAAGAGGAGGCTTGAGGGTCAGTTGGAGATACACCAAGTGATCAAAGAATTCGATTTTCTGGGGCGAGGTTTGCTGAGGAAATCGAGTTAGTGATCAGAGTTGCAGCGAGGGGCAGTTCAGCAAGGGATTTTCATCTAAGGCTGAAGAATACATAGCAAAGAGGCAGCGCAATGTCGGGAGAGACATCGCAAGCCCTAGAGGGCTGACGCAGAGGACGCAGAGGGCTGATGCTGGGCCTCAGAGACAACACTGGAGAGATTCTGTGGGGCAAACTGGGAGCGGATCAACAGATTATGACCCGGGAGAGGGTGACGTAGCTCCTGGAGGAGAGACGCAGTTCCAGAGCAGTGCTTGGAGGAGCTTTCACTGTCCAGCATAAGGAACAGCTAGAGTCGTTGTGGGGTTTGATCATCCGTTTGTTGATTTGTCGAAATATTTATCTCTGGATAAAGGTACTACTGCGAAGGATATTCTCTGTTGGGTGAGCCATTTTTGGCACCCTAGTTGTATTCACGAAATCTACTTAATAATACAAACTCTCTATATGTTGCACCGGTTTTCCCAAATTGGGTTTTTTCGAGGACGATTGTCCAAAAATAGCGGTGTCCCTTGTGTTATTGTCTCTGTTTATTTCAATGCATGATCTGTATATCTGTGAAGGTTGCAATAGTGTTTACTTCGATGTTTATGCAATTAAATAACTTGTTAATGTAAAGAACAAGTAGGAGATTGTAAACCAATAATTGCAATAGGGGTTTCTGATGTGTTAGATTCAGGAATTTTCACATGGTATCGGAGGGATTGCAGATCATAGGCGACTGAAGACACTAGCCGAGAAATCTGAGAGTTTGCAGCAGAGAAGTAGTTGTCCCGAGAGACAGCGTTGTTCTAGAGTCGGAGAGGCAGAAGGAGGAGTGACGCAGAGGCTCACATAATGCATGCGTTAGCATTCTGAGTCGGGAGAGGAAGACGCAGTAGCTGGGAGGAGCCCACGTAGTAGCTATGTCAGCCATTAGGGCTAGCACAGAGGCAGAGGAGGGAAAATCAGGCTCACACAGAGCCACGCCATCTTTCTGATCCATGAAGGATTGACACAGTTGGCCGAGAGGAGCAGATTCATCCCACGCAGAGATTGCGCAGAGCTTGAAGGGCTCAAATTCTTCGAGTTTTCGGGGCTAAGGGGGTTGTGCAGATTTTGATTTGAGGAGCTGGTGGGACGTTGTTTATGTCGGTGCAAAACAATGTCTAAGGAGACTGAACCAAGGTAGAGGGAAGCACTACCTCGACAGATTTCTAGCCAAGAAATCTAAATCTGGGTTGCAGCGGCAAAGGAGGATTGGAGAGGAGTGATTTGATGGTTGGCCATTATTGAGCAGTACCTCATCATCATGTTCTACCCATCATCAACAAGTTGTTGTAATGCATCGTGTTGCTGCTATACATCCATGCCCATCATCACCATGTTGTACCATAGTACTGCACCATACTGCACCATGTTGCACCCATCCTCACTGTCACATATGTTGCAAACTGCAATACATCCTGTTGTTGTAATACTTATCCTCTTGCTGCAAATGCATACCAGCCTTAGCTGCTTGCTATGGCTTTCAGCCTAGCAGAGCAGCTAGGTTATATTTAGCTGCTTAGCCCTCTAATCTAATGACAGTTTCTCCCAACTAAACCTCTTCCAAGCTTAAAACAACAGTCTAGAGGCATCATATAGCTATGGTATTTCCAACGTACATGAATCCATCTCTTACTGCTTAGAAACCCTCAATTACTGCGGATTATATCTCCTAGGAGGGCTGCAGTTGGAGCCCTTCTTTTACCACGAAATAAGGCCAGCATTTAGAAACGTTAGACCTTTATTGATCCGCAGCCATGATACTTCTAGGACAGAGTTTAGGCAGCGTCTTAGGATCTCTACGTTTAGAGCATGACAATGTTAGAACCCTTGCTCCATGACAGCGTTTAGGGCAGCGTACTTAGGCTTCTTATTGTTGTGTAGAAAGGTCCCATTTAGGACAGCGTGGAACCTTGTGTAGACTCCACCATAAGATTTGTCCTCCATAACAGCATTAGGCTTCTACTATATTAGCGTTAAGGCTTCTCCTTAGTGCCACTTCTTGCTGCATATTAGACTTCTCCATTAGGTTGTTAGGGCTTCTCCATAGGGCAACATATCACCTAGGGCGCTCTCTGTAGATCTCATCTTCATGAAACCCAAAATAGAATGAAGAGAGATCACAAGAGTGTGAGTGTCCAAATGACTAACAAACCACCTTTTTTTATACTAAAACGTTGAGCACAAGTGGGGGAAATTTGGTTGGTTGGCCAACCATGACGAATTGTCTCATAACACAAATAATTTCATATCTCCATGAATACATGTCGGAATCGGATGATCTTTGGATCAATCCTACACCTCTTGACGAAAGGAATCCAAGAAAAATATCAGCTGCCATGAATAAGTAGAACCACATGGATTTTGGCCCTAGTTGCCAATTTTAACACTCCCTCTCAACTAGGGAGAACTCCATTTGCTAATCCATCTGCCACATTGTACTATCTCCGCCATCAGTGCCCTGCTTTGCTCTACTCTGTTGAACTATGAAGAAGAAGAAGTGATCGAGAATGTATCATACCATCCTCTACTGACCCAAAGTCAGTCCCATATAACAAAGAATGTCCATACCACTCTTACTGACCTTAAGTCAATTCCAATAAAGAGTGTTTCATAGCACTCTTGCTGATCCGAAATCAGTGCCAAAAGAGAGTGAGTTATATCACTCTTACTGACTCGAAGTCGGTTCCAATTGATCCCAGATCAATATCATTCTAGCATAGGGAGTACGGTAGATACATGATGCATCCATTGGTACTACAATGGTCCCTATCCTCATTTCCCTACTCATTGGCCAGATGAGAGGTACTTCCCATGAGTCCCAATCTGCATGGGTAGGATGTCTCAGCAGGAGAGGGATGAACCACTCATCTTGCCTACATGTCGCCATGGGTATCCCAGGGGAAGGCTGAACCACTCATCCTATACACAACAAATCACTAGTAGAAGATTGAACCACTCACCCTATGACTGTGTTTAAGAGGGATAAGGATGAACCACTCATCTTGCCTACATAGCAAACCACTAGGGGAAGGTTGAACCACTCATCCTATGGTTGCTCATTGCTCCATGATGTACCCCCAAGCCCCTCGAAGCTCCCAGAGCTCAATCTCCATATCATACAGGACCCTTAGGAGAGAGTCTCTTCATGACTCCTAGTCGTTCTCAGAAGGTTAAAAATTTGACCTTTCCCAGGGGCTTCGACAGAATATCGGCGACCTGCACATCAGTCCCAATGCGATGGAGCCTTCTTGCTCCTCGACGTACCATATCCCAGATAAAGTGGTAACTGATGTCTATATGCTTGGAGCGATCATAGAACATGGGATTCCTCAACAATTGAATCCCCCTCTGGTTGTCACAGAAGATCAGGATGGCATCTAGCACGTGTCCAAATAGCTCACTGAAGAGCTTCCACAACCAGATAGCTTCACAAGAGGCCATACTCACTGCTATGTATCCGGCCTCATCGATGCTCAAAGCAACCAACTTCTGCTTCCTGCTCATCTAGGATATCGAAGCAAAACCCAAAGAGAACCAGCACCGAAAAGTGCTCTTGCGATCCTCCACACTGTCTGCTTAATCAGCATCAAAATAATCATGCAGCTTCACATTTCCGGCAGTGTATTTCAATCCATGAGAGGTTGTGACCTGAAGATATCTCAAATGATTCTTGGCACCAATTCAATGAGGTTCAACCATATATGAGCTCAACATGCTAACTACAAAACATATATCCGGACGGGAGTTCACCAAGAACATCAATGCTAGTATGAGTCTATGAAACTCAGAGGCATTTCCCAAATTAGGTCTGGCATCACTATCGCATAACTTCTTAAAGTTAGGTTTCATCGAGGTAGTCACAGGCTTGCAGTTCACCATTCCAAATCCGGAATCCAACTCCCTTTTACTTTTGCAAATGAGATGGTTTTCACCTGTGAGAAAGAGGTCGTCCTCATAAGGTACCAGTATGAGAGGTCTATCATCCACAACCTTAAAGAAATGGTTTGGATCGACTTCACTCCTAGTGAATCTTAGCTTCATCAAATAGTTGTCAATCCTCTCATACTAAGCTCAGGGTGTTAGCTCTAAATCATAGAGAGCTTTCTTCAACCTTCATACATGAGATTCATGATCATGAATCTCAAACCCCTCGAGTTGTTCCAAACCTGTGGACTTGCTACATGAGGGGAATGGTCCCCTTGTAAGATTTTCCTTCGGTACATCTCGGACATATACCTTCATGCTCTTCTTGAATTCAAGCATCCCTTTCACCATCTGACTCACATCAGGTAGGGCCTTATAATGAAGATGGGCAAACCTCTGGTGCCATTGAAGAGATGTGTCACACAACATGGTCCCCAATGGACTTCCTGCAACTTGATACAAATTGCCAACCCTGAACCCATGAATAAAAGCATCTTTGAAAATTCCATTTTCAAACACATACCTTTCCATCGATGAATGCCACCTTGAAACCTTTGACTTTCATTGCCGAAATGGACACCAAGTTCTTCTTGAGATCAGGTACAAAAAGAACTTCTTGTAAATGAATCGTGTTACCCTCATTCGATTGAGGGGTAACATTCCTTACACCCTTTCCAGGATAGGTGGCATTGACTCCAAGTATAATCCCGACGACTGTTTCGATCTCTACCAAATTAGAGAGAGCTTCCTTCTATCCGATGAAGTGCCTTGAAGCACTACAATCAATAAGCCAAATTCCCAAAGAGTCTGGAGGAGTAGTGGAGAGGGCCAATATAAGATAATACTCATTTAGCTTATCAGAAACAACATTTGATTCTTCATACCTAGAGTTCCTTGCTTTCTTTGAAGAGTCGGCCATTTCCTTGATGACCTACATTCCTTTTTCCTTTGTCGTGGTACCTATCATTCGTTCGATCATTGAAGATGCCCCTAGAATAATTGTTATCATCATTAGGTGATGTGTCCCTTCTATTTGGACACTCCCTCGCATAATGGCCAAACTTACTGCAAGCAAGGAATCTGCCTTTCCTTCCACCCTTAGATTCAAACTTCCCATTGAAGTGATCTTTAGGTAGGCCATCAAATGCTTCCACTGCACCATTCGGATAATATTCTCTGCTTCGACTTCACCCTTGGTGAATTTGAAGTGGGATGATGGACCCATCGAGCCTTTTGGTGATTGTTCTTTCACTCTTGCTTGGGCTTTGTCTTCACCTCATCTCTGATACCTTGTTAATTTTAGGTATGTTCTATGCTGAGAGCAAATTTACTTCAATTTTCCATATTAGCTCAATATCAATTCCAGATTAGCAATCACATTTAGCATAATAGTAAAATGCAGATAGAACATAAGCATAAATCGCAGAAAACAAGCCAAGACAAGAGGACACAAGATGTGGCGCTAGCCAGGGACAAACCCCAATGTGGGGAACCCTTGATCAATTCTTCTTATGTTCTTCAATAGTTCAGCAGAGAGAGAGGTAGTACATATACATCAAAAGTCAACACTTTGACTTGTCAAAATAAGAGCAGAGATCTTCTCTAAGAAGATGACACATGAGGTAGCAGATCTGAACTCAGGTGATTCCATCACCATACTGTACCTATCACTGCGCTGCACCATGCTGCACCATCACACCATGTCCATCATCACTGTGTTGCACCATGTTGCACCATCACACCATGTCCCTCATCATTGTGTTGCACCTCATCATCATGCTTCACTTGACACAACGCTGAACCCAATCACTGAGCTGCTCTCATCACTATGTTGCTCCCGTTATTGAGCAGTACCTCATCATCATGTTCTACCCATCATCAACAAGTTGTTGCAATGCATCGTGTTGTTGCTATACATCCATGCCAATCATCACCATGTTGTACCAATGTTGCACCCATCCTCACTGTCACATATGCTGCAAATTGCAATACATCATGCTGTTGTAATACTTATGCTCTTGCTGCAAATGCATACTAGCCTTAGGTGCTTGTTATGGCTTTCAGCCTAGCAGAGCAGCGAGGCTATAGTTAGTTGCTTAGCCCTCTAATCTAATGATAGCTGCTCCCAACTAAACCTCATCCAAGCTTAGAACAACAATGTAGAGGCATCATATAGTTGTGGTATTTCTAACGTACATGAATCCATCTCTTACTGCTTAGAAACCCTCAATCACTGTGGATTATATCTCCTAGGAGGGCTATGGTTGGAGCCCTTCTTTTACTGTGGAATAAGGCCAGCATTTAGAAACGTTAGACCTTTATTGATCTGCAGCCATGATACTTCTAGGACAGAGTTTAGGCAGCGTCTTAGGATCTCTACATTTAGAGCATGACAGTGTTAGAACCCTTGTTCCATGACAGCATTTAGGGCAGTGTACTTAGGCTTCTTATTGCTATATAGAAAGGTCCCATTTAGGACAGCGTCGAACCTTGTGTAGATTCCGCCATAAGAGCTGTGCTCCATGACAGCGTTAGGCTTCTACTATATCAGCGTTAAGGCTTCTCCTTAGTGCCTCTTCTTGTTGTGTATTAGACTTCTCCATTAGGTTGTTAGGGCTTCTCCAATAGGGCAGCGTATCACCTAGGGCATTCTCTCTAGATCTCATCTTCATCAAACACAAAATAGAATGAAGAGAGATCACAAGAGTGTGAGTGTCCAAATGACTAACAAGCCACCTCATTTTATATTAAAATGTTGAGTACAAGTGGGGGCAATTTGGTTGTTGGCCGACCATGACGAATTGTCTCATAACACAAATAAATTCATATCTCCAAAAATACATGTCGGAATCGGATGATCTTTAGATCAATCCTACACCTCTCAATGAGAGGAATCCAAGAAAAATATCAGTTGCCATGAATAAGTAGACCCACATGGAGTTTGGCCCTAGTTGCCAATTTTAACAATTAGGGACTTGTTGTGGCCACCAACAAACCCCCTTCTTATTTAGTGATGTTATTAATACTAAATAAATGGGGACCCTTAGTCAAAAAATTCAAAACATCAATTAATGATTGTGTTTCCTTTTCAATAAAACTTACCATTATAAACTTAAGAAAATACCTTTGAAAATATCTAAAAAGCTTAAGTTTCATGATGGGAAAAGATAAAATCGCTCCTCAAAGGATATCGCATCGCAGAAAAGATAACAACATGCCTACTTACAAGCTAAACTCTAAAATCGCGAGAATGCGATGCGAAATTGCATAAGGATAAACATATATCGCATCGCAAGTCTTAGAAGCACACTTATAATAAAAAACCGCAGAAAACATCGATATGCGATAGCCCATATCGCAAAATCGCGCCTCGCAAGAATCTGCTTAAACACAAAACACGCGATATTGCGATTATTCGATGTTGCGACCATGCGATACTGCGAAATTGCGATAATGCGACAAAACGATCTTACGATAGGACAACAAAACGATCTTGCGACATTGCGATACAGCGATCTGCGATATTGTAAAGCAAAATCGCTCCATCGCAGACTCTTCTGGCTCATTATTCAAGAAAAAGATTTTTTCCCTAAAACGAACTGCTTATGCGCTTTAATGCTAATTAATGAAGTAGTTGCCAGTTGTTAAGGAAATATGATTTTGTGTTTATTGAAGAGCCAATTCACGTAAGGTGATATACTTTTGCAGGTATTCAGCGTTTAGAGCTTTCCCGTCATTGTTTCTTATCATTACTCTCACCTCACTTGTAAACTGCAGGAATGAAGGACAATAGGTTATACAAAGCAGTGTACAAGAAACTACGGTGAAGATAGGCGAGGCTTTGATGTCTGAAGATAAAGAAAAGGCGCCCTTGCACAAAGACACCGCATGCAATAGAGACGTGGGTATTCCCACCTGGGAAGGCATATATAATCTACTTGAGGAAAGAGAATCCTTAAGTAATGGGATTTACGGCTACTACAGGCTCATCAAGGTCGTCTGAAGCATCAGTTGCAGAGTTAGCTTGTTCATTCCTGCACCGGAGAGTGGCAAGGCCCAAAATTCTCCCCTGCACAGAAATGGTTAAAGGAGTACTAGACAGCGCTGACATCAAAGACAGGCAGTTTAGGGCTCAAGGTCAAGAGCTCTCGGAATCATTATTTTCACGAAATTTCAACTTTAAATCCGCTACAAGAAAACACGCAAGAGGCGAAAATCGCATTAAGGAAGCCCGGATTAAGAAACAAAGGAAGTTTCCTAGCGCTAATCACGCATCGCTGGGTAAAACTTCTCGAAATGAAAAGTGTAAAGTTTTGTAGATGTTCTATGCTAAGAGCAATTTCACTTTTCTTACAGCAATCATACAAGTAGTTAAGCAAAATGCAGATAGAACATATAAGCAGATCTTACAGAAGACAAATCAGAAACAGGAAAAATGTGTGTGTTCGTTTCGGCGGTCAACAGAATGCTTCAACCAGCA
>APFE030895232.1:310011-321014 GCA_000404065.3 Pinus taeda
AAACAAACAAACAATATAGTGATAACATAAATTAAAATTATTAATATATTAATAACATGAATTAAATAATGATAATGATCAGTATAATAGTGTTACAAAATAGTGTTACAATATAGTAAACATAGGACAAACAAACAAGATAACAATAACATGAATTAAAATATAAATATAGTAATAACATGAATTAAAATTATTAATATAATAATAACATGAAATAAATAATGATAATGATTAGTATAACAGTGTTCCAAAATATTAAAACAAAAAACATAAAACAAAAAAACAATATAGTATGAACATGAATTAAAATTATTAATATAGTAATAACATGAATTAAATAATGAAAATGATTAGTGTAATAGAGTTACAAAATAGTGTTACAAAATGGAAAAACATAAAACCTAAAACAAAGAAACAATATAATAATAACATGAATTAAATAATGATAATGATTAGTATAATAGTGTTACAAATAGTAAAACATAAAACATAAAACAAACAAACAATATAGTAATAACAAGAGTTTAAATTATTAATATAGTAATAGCATGAATTAAATAATGATAATGATTAGAATAATAGTGTTACAAATTAGTAGAACATAAAACATAAAACAAAGAAACATTATAGTAACAAAATGAGTTAAAATTATTAATATAGTAATAACATAATTTTAATAATGATAATGATTTCAATATAACATGAGTTAAATAATGATAATGATTAGTATACTAGTGTTACAAAATAGTAAAACATAAAACATAAAACATAAAATGAACAAACAATATAGTAATAACATGAATTAAATAACTATAATGATTAGTATGATAGTGTTACACAACAATGTTACAATATAGTAAAACATAAAACATAAAACAAACAAACAATATAGTAATAGCATGAATTAAGTAATGATAATGATTAGTATAATAGTGATACAAAATAGTAAAATATAAAACATAAAACAAATAAACAATATATTAATAACATGAATTAAAATTATTAATCTTGTAATAACATGAATTAAATAATGATAATTGAATCAAACTTCATGCATTCAGTTAAGGACATCTAGAGGTAGCTAGTAAAAGGCTCCCCCTTTTTTGTTTGGGAGGAGAAGCTCATAAGAGTGAAAACGGCTTTAAAATGCTGGGTCAAAACTCCACCCAATCCAGCAAATGAAAGAAAAATTCTTCAACACAGTCTGGAAAGTCACCACCTCCAAGCTGAAACAACTCATATAACCAAAGAATTTCTAGACAAAGAAGCCCAGTTGCAACAAAACTTCCACAAGGCTTTTCTAACAGAAGAAGAGTACTAGAGACTTAAGTCACACAATCTTTGGCTTAAAGCAGGGGACAGGAACTCTTCCTTCTTCCATAAACAAGCTCAGGCCAGTAAATGCACCAATGTCATTTCCGAAATTAAATATGGCACTATTACTCATAAAGACAATGCAAGCATCAAAAAAGCTGCCTTCCTTCATTTTAAAAGCCTATATAGAAAAGATAAAAATCTGGACCAAAGCTCTAATATGACTGACGTGGTTCCCTCCTTGATTACTGTTGAAATGAATCACCTTCTTGAAGCTAAAGTCACTAAGAATGAATTCAAGGATGCCCTCTTTGACATGGACCTAGACAAAGCCCTTGGACCGGATGGTTTTACAGCCAGATTCCTCCAATCTTGCTAGCGGATTATGGAAAAGGATCTATACAAAATGGTTATCAAGTCCCAAGCCTGCCAGAAAATCAGAGGAAGCCTGAAAACTGCTTTTCTTGCTCTCATTCCCAAAGAGAAAGGTGCCAATACTTTCAACAGGTTTTGTTTGATATCGCTATGTAACGTCGGTTATAAACTGATTACTAAAGTTATTTCTAATAGAATTAATCTCATCCTCCACAAACTCATTCCGGAAAGCCAAGGAGGATTCATTCAAGGGAGACAAATAGTGGACAACTACATGCTGGTCCAAGAGGCAATCCACTCAAGTATGAGTCCCAAGGAAAAAGGTATGGTTGTCAAGCTTGATTTAGCGAATGCTTTTGATAGAGTCAAGCACAGTTTTCTGCTGAAAGTGTTACACAAATTTGGATTTGGGGAGAACTTTATAAATTGGATTTGAGCCTGCATTGAGGAGCCTTGGATCGCTCCTTCAATAAATGGTAGAGCTGCTAACTTTTTCAAAGCCATGAGAGGACTCAGGCAGGGGTGCCCACTCTCACCCCTTCTGTTTGTTCTTCAAGCCTCTGTACTCAGCTTCTATTTAGACAAAAAAAATGATGGATCAGCAAATTGTTGGGCTCTGTATAGCAAGAGGTGTTGAAAACATAAACCATGTCCTCTTTGCGGATGACAGCTTGTTATTGGGAGCTGCCTCTGTGTTTATAGCCTCCAGATTTAAAGGAGTCCTAGATGAGTTTTGTTTGATTTCAGGAAGCAGTTTAAACATTGGAAAGTGCCATATCTATTGCTGGAACACCACTTCCAACATGCTCAATTACATTTCCAGAACTTTTGGTTTCACAACCTCCTCAAACTAGACTTCCTTCAAGTATTTGGGCCTTCCTGTGTTTCTTAAAAGAGCCTTCAGCAGAGATTGGCTTCCCCAATTGGAGAAATTCAAGAACAAACTGCTTGCCTGGGGCTTTTCCTGGCTCAACATTGCTAGTAAGTTTGTCCTCATTAAATATGTGCTTAACAATCTTCCCTTGTTTCAATTTTTCGTTCTTCTTGCTCCCTCCGAAATTCTCAAAAAAATGGAGGAGATCATTAGGAAATTTTTTTGGAAGGGGGGCAAGCAAAATGAGAAAAAATTTTCGTTAGTCAGCTGGGATTCCATCTCCAAAACGCTCTTAGAAGGAGGCTTGAATTTAAAAAATCTTGGAGTTCAAAATATCACAATGGGGGCTAAGCTCGTTTGGAGGATTATAGCTACGAACCTTGGCTAGGCTCATCTAGCTCTTTGGAAAACATATTTATGGGCAAACATTCTTGCTGTCTAGGCCATCCTCTGCCACTTCTGAATTTGCCCTTCCAGAAGCTTTGTTCAAAAGCTTGTCCGCTTATAAATACTCATGCCTACTAGGTCCCTGGTAATGGAAAAAGGATCAACCTTTGGACAGACAAAATATGAACAAGGAGACGTTGGGAGACTGCCCCTCCCTCCAAGGGTTGCATAGGTGGATGGATGCTGGTATGCGTTCCCTATGGGATATCTCAGTCTAGCAGGAATCTCATTGGGCTGGATGGAAAATTGAAACGACCCTAGATTTGGCTATAGAATGCGAGGAACTACTCTCCAAACTTCATGGATTAGCTCCATTATGGATGGGAAGCAAGGATACTAGAGGTTGGGGTGTGCAGGCTAGTGGTTACTCTGTTGCTCAAGGATACGCCAAGATGTGCAAGCACCCCCATGTGGCCATGAATCCAGAGCCTTAGAAAGGGATTTCGTACCACCCTTCACTGCCAAAAATTGATTTTTTCAATTGGTTGTTATGCCATTCCAAAATCTTGACTGACAATAATCTGCTGAAGCATGGCTTCCACTGCCCTTCAAGGTGCAGAATTTGCAAGGAAAACTAGGAAACCGTTTCACATTTGATGCTAGATTGCTCCTTTACTTTACATATCTAGTCGTGCTGCTGGACACTCTAAGTCCCAGCTTCTAGTTTCCTTCCTCCACTGCTATTTTTTTTCATAGATAGCTACAAAGGTACCCTGGTCCTCCTCCAATTTTTTTTTTTATTAAAGTGGCTTGGTTAATTCTCCCTAAAATTATCTACTGGTAGATCTGGCTAGAGCGAAACAAAAGGATTTTCTGAAACTGCGAGCAGGACGTCAAGCTAGTGGTAGTTAAAATAAAATGCCTGTTAAAAGAGTGCCTGAGAGACCTCAAAGATGATTTAAATCTCACCTAGCGGGATAAAAACTGGGGCTCTTCTCTCGATCTACAGCTCCAAAAATTGGTAAAGAGTATCCCCTCCTAAAAGTTTGGAAAATAAGGGTTACAGAAAACGAGCTCCAGGGATGGATTGCAAACCAGCAAAGGCACTCCTTATTTTTTGATGGGGTTGCTAAGGGCAATCCTAGAAGAGCTGGTGCTGGAGGAGTTATATTAAACCCAGCTAGCTCTAGGATCCACAACTTCGCTTGGGCTTGGGCACCGCTTCCAGCATCCAAGCTGAGGCTTTGGCTCCTTTTCGAGGATTCAAGATTCTGAAAGTGCTGAACATCAGGGAGGTCAATGATATTGGAGATTCTCTAGTTATTATCAAAACTATGGTGACTCGTTCTAAGACAAAGGACCTAAGTCTAGCAAGGCTGATACACAAAATTTTAGACCTTGGTGACTCTTTCGATAATTTAAATTTCAATCATGTGTTGGGAGCCAATAATAAGGAGGCGGACACTGAAGCTAACAAAGCAGCACTTCTTACGGTTAAGGACATCTAGAGGTAGCTAGTAAAAGGCTCCCCCTTTTTTGTCTGGGAGGAGAAGCTCAGAAGAGTGAAAATGGCTTTAAAATGTTGGGTCCAAACTCCACCCAATCCAGCAAATGAAAGAAAAATTCTTCAAAACAGTCTGGAAAGTCACTACCTCCAAGCTGAAGCAACTCATATAACCAAAGAATTTCTAGACAAAGAAGCCCAGTTGCAACAAAACTTCCACAAGGCTTTTCTAACAGAAGAAGAGTACTAGAGACTTAAGTCACGCAATCTTTGGCTTAAAGCAGGGGACAGGAACTCTTCCTTCTTTTATAAACAAGCTCAGGCTAGTAAATGCACCAATGTCATTTCTGAAATTAAATATGGCACTATTACTCATAAAGACAATGCAAGCATCAAAAAAGTTGCCTCCCTTCATTTTAAAAGCCTATATAGAAAAGATAAAAATCTGGACCAAAGCTCTAATATGACTGACGTGGTTACCTCCTTGATTACTGTTGAAATGAAAAACCTTCTTGAAGATAAAGTCACTAAGAATGAAGTCAAGGATGCCCTCTTTGACATGGACCTAGACAAAGCCCTTGGACCGGATGGTTTTACAGCCAGATTCCTCCAATCTTGCTAGAAGACTATGGAAAAGGATCTATACAAAATGGTTATCAAGTCCCAAGCCTGCCAGAAAATCAGAGGAAGCCTGAAAACTGCTTTTCTTGCTCTCATTCCCAAAGAGAAAGGTGCCAATACTTTCAACAGGTTTCGTTTGATATCGCTATGTAACGTCGGTTATAAACTGATTACTAAAGTTATTACTAATAGACTTAATCTCATCCTCCACAAACTCATTCCGGAAAGCCAAGGAGGATTCATTCAAGGGAGACAGATAGTGGACAACTACATGCTAGTCCAAGAGGCAATCCACTCAAGTATGAGTCCCGAGGAAAAAGGTATGGTTGTCAAGCTTGATTTAGCAAATGCTTTTGATAGAGTCAAGCACAGTTTTCTGCTAAAAGTGTTACACAAATTTGGATTTGGGGAGAACTTTATAAATTGGATTTGAGCCTACATTTTGGAGCCTTGGATCGCTCCTTCAATAAACGATAGAGCTGCTAACTTTTTCAAAGCCACGAGAGGACTCAGGAAGGGGTGCCCACTCTCACCCCTTCTGTTTGTTCTTCAAGCCTCTGTCCTCAGCTTCTATTTAGACAAAAAAATGAAGGATCAGAAAATTGTTGGGCTCTGTATAGTAAGAGGTGTTGAAAACATAAACCATTCCCTCTTTGCGGATGACAGCTTGTTATTGGGAGCTGCCTCTGTGCTTATAGCCTCCAGATTTAAAGGAGTCCTAGATGAGTTTTGTTTGATTTCGGGAAGCAGTTTAAACATTGGAAAATGCCATATCTATTGCTGGAACACCACTTCCAACATGCTCAATTCCATTTCCAGAACTTTTGGTTTCACAACCTCCTCAAACTGGACTTCCTTCAAGTATTTGGGCCTTCCTGTCTTTCTTAAAGAGCCTTTAGCAGAGATTGGCTTCCCCAATTGGAGAAATTCAAGAACAAACTACTTGCCTGGGGCTTTTGCTGGCTCAACATTGCTAGTAAGTCTGTCCTCATTAAATCTGTGCTTAACAATCTTCCCTTGTTTCAATTTTCCGTTCTTCTTGCTCCCTCCAGGATTCTCAAAAAATGGAGGAGATCATTAGGAAATTTTTTTGGAAGGGGGGCAAGCAAAATGAGAAAACTTTTTTGTTAGTCAGCTGGGATTCCATCTCCAAAACGCTCTTAGAAGGAGGCTTGAATTAAAAAAATCTTGTAGTTCAAAATATCACCATGGGGGCTAAGCTCGTTTGGAGGATTATAGCTCCGAACCTTGGCTGGGCTCATCTAGCTCTTTGGAAAAAATATTTATGGGCAAACATTCTCGCTATCTAGGCCATCCTCTGCCACTTCTGAATTCGCCCTTCCAGAAGCTTTGTTCAAAAGCTTGTCCGCTTATAAATACTCATGCCTACTAGGTCCCTGGCAATGGAAAAAGGATCAACCTTTGGACAGACAAAATATGAACAAGGAGACGCTGGGAGACTGCCCCTCCCTCCAAGGGTTACATAGGTGGATGGATGCTGGTATGCGTTCCCTATGGGATATCTCAGTCTAGCAGGAATCTCACTGGGCTGGATGGAAAATTGAAACGGCCCTAGATTTGGCTATAGAATGCGAGGAACTACTCTCCAAACTTCATGGATTAGCTCCATTATGGATGGGAAGCAAGGATACTAGAGGTTGGGGTGTGCAGGCTAGTGGTTACTCTGTTGCTCAGGGATACGCCAAGATGTGCAAGCGCCCCCATGTGGCCATGAATCCAGAGCCTTAGAAAGGGATTTCGTACCACCCTTCACTGCCAAAAATTGATTTTTTCAATTGGTTGTTATGCCATTGCAAAATCTTGACTGACAATAATCTGCTGAAGCGTGGCTTCCACTTCCCCTTCAAGGTGCAGAATTTGCAAGGCAAACTAGGAAACCGTTTCACATTTGATGCTAGATTGCTCCTTTACTTTACATATCTGGTCCATGCTGCTGGACACTCTGAGTCCCAGCTTCTATTTTCCTTCCTCCACTGCTAGTTTTTTTCATAGATAGCTACAAAGGTACCCTGGTCCTCCTCCAATTTTTTTTTTTATTAAAGTGGCTTGGTTAATTCTCCCTAAAATTATCTACTGGTAGATCTGGCTAGAGCGAAACAAAAGGATTTTCTGAAACTGCGAGCAGGACGTCAAGCTAGTGGTAGTTAAAATAAAATGCCTGTTAAAAGAGTGCCTGAGAGACCTCAAAGATTATTTAAATCTCACCTAGCAGGATAAAAACTGGGGCTCTTCTCTCGATCTACAGCTCCAAAAATTGGTAAAGAGTATCCCCCTCCTAAAATTTTGGCAAATAAGGGTTTCAGAAAACGAGCTCCAGGGATGGATTGCAAACGAGCAAAGGCACTCCTTATTTTTTGATGGGGCTGCTAAGGGAAATCCTAGAAGAGCTGGTGCTGGAGGAGTTATATTAAACCCAGCTAGTTCTAGGATCCACAACTTCGCTTGGGCTTGGGCACCGCTTCCAGCATCCAAGCTGAGGCTTTGGCTCCTTTTCGAGGACTCAAGATCCTGAAAGTGCTGAACATCAGGGAGGTCAATGATATTGGAGATTCTCTAGTTATTATCAATACTATGGTGACTCGTTCTAAGACAAAGGACCTAAGTCTAGCAAGGCTGATACACAAAATTTTAGACCTTGGTGACTCATTCGATAATTTAAATTTCAATCATGTGTTGAGAGCCAATAATAAGGAGGCGGACACTGAAGCTAACAAAGCAGCACTTCTTACGGTTGTTGCTCTGCTCAAAGGCAGACAAGAAATATGGGAACCAATTCCTTAAATTAGATCATTGTCATGTTTTATTACTTTCTGTTAAATCAGTTTGTTTGTACCCACAAGCTTGGGAAAATATCTGAAATAGACCATATCCTTGTAGCTAAGAAAAGATGTGAGCTAATCATAAGTGTCAAGGTCTTGCAAGGTTGTTCGGCAGTTATAGTCTTAGACTCACCCTTTGTAATCCGCTTTTTGGCATTAAGGGCAAGTTTCTAATAATCCACTACCCGTTTCTGTAAAAAAAAATAATGTCACAAAACAGTGTCACAAAATAATAAAACATAAAACAAACAAACTATGTAGTATTAATATGAATTAAAATTACTAATATAGTGAATGTATGAATTGAAATTATTAATATAGTAATAACATGAATTAAATAATGATAATGGTTAGTATAATATTGTTAAAAAATAGTAAAACATAAAACACAAAACAAACGAACAATATAGTAATAACATGAATTAAAACTATTAATATAGTAATAGCAAGAATTAAATAATGATAATGATTAGTGTAATAGTGTCACAAAATAGTGTTACAAAATAGTAAAACATAAAACATAAAACATAAAACAAACAAATAATATTGTAATAACATGAATTAGATAATTATAGTGATTAGTATAATAGTGTTACAATATGGTAAAACATAAAACATAAAACAAACAAACAATATAGTGATAACATAAATTAAAATTTTTAATATAGTGATAGCATGAATTAAATATTGATAATGACTAATATAATAGTGTTACAAGATACTAAAACATAAAACATAAAACAAACAAACAATATAGTAATAACATGAATTAAAATTATTAGTATAGTAATAACATTACAAAATAGTAAAATAGTAAAACATAAAACAACCAAACAATATAGTAATAACATGAATTAAATAATGATAATGATTAGTATAATAGTGTTACAGAATAGTGTTACAAAATATTAAAACATAAAACATAAAACAAACAAATAATATCGTAATAACATGAATTAAGTAATGATAAATATTAGTGTAATAGTGTTACAAAAGAGTGTAACATAACAATAAAACATAAAACATAAAACAAAAAAGCAATATAGTAGTAACATGAATTAAAATTATTAATAGAGTATTAACATGAATTAAATAATTATAATGATTAGTGTAATAGTGTTACAAAATAGTAAAACATAAAACCTAAAACAAACAAACAATATAGTAATAACATGAATCGAAATTATTAATATAGTATAACATGAATTAAATAATGATAATGATTAGTATAATAGTGTTACAAAATAGGAAATCATAAAACAAACAAAAAACAATATAGTAATAACATGAATTAAAATTATTAATATAGTAATAACAAGAACTAAACAATGATAATGACTAGTGTAATAGTGTCACAAAATAGTAAAACATAAAACATAAAACGAACAAATAATATAGTAATCACATGAATTAAAATTATTAATATAGTAACAACATGAATTAAAATTATTAATATAGTAATAACATGAACTAAATAATTATAGTGATAACATGAATTAAATAATGATAATGATTAATATAATATTGTTACAAGATACTAGAACATAAAACATAAAACATAAAACAAACAAACAATATAGTAATAACATGAATTAAAATTATTAATATAGTAATAACATGAATTACAATTATTAATATATTAATAACATGAATAAAATAATGATAATCATTAGTATAATAGGGTTACAAAATAGTGTTACAATATATTAAAACATAAAACATAAAACAAACGAACCAATAGCAATAACATGAATTAAAATTATTAATATAGTAATAACATGAATTAAATAATGATAATGATTAATATAATAGTGTTGCCATATAGTGTTACAATATAGTAAAACATAAAAACATAAAACAAGGAAACAATATAGTAATGCCATGAATTAAATAATGATAATGATTAGAATAATAGCGTTACAGAATAGTGTAACATAATAGTAAAACATAAAACATAAAACAAGCAAACAATATATTAGTGACATGAATTAAAATTATTAATATAGTAATAAAATGAATTAAGTAATTATAATGATTAGTATAATAGCCCTAAAAAATATTGTTACAAAATAGTAAAACATAAAACATAAAACAAATAAACAATATATTAATAACATGAATTAAATAATGATAATCACTAATATAATAGTGTGAAAAAATAGTGTTACACAATAGTAAAACATAAAACATAAAACATACAAGCAATATAGTAATAACATGAATTAAATAATTATAATGATTATTATAATAGTGTTACAAAATAGTGTTACAATACAATAAAAGATAAAACATAAAACAAACAAACAATATAGTAATAACGTGAACTAAATTATTAATATAATAATAACATGAATTAAAATAAAAGATAATGATAATTAATAGTGTTACAAATAGTAAACATAAAACATAAAACAAACAAACAGATATAGTAATAACATAATTAAATAATGATAATGATTAGTATAATAGTGTTAACAAAAATAGTAAAACAAAAGCATAAAACAAACAAACAATTATAGGAATAACATGAATTGGAAATAATGATAAATGGATCAGTGTAATAAGTGTTACAAATATAGTAAAACATAAAACATAAAAAATAAAAAACAATATGTAATACATGAATTAAATAATGATAATTGATAGGTATAATAGTGTTACAATATAATCATAAAACAAACAAAAACATATATAGTAATCACATGAATTAAAATTATTAATATAGTAACAACATGAATTAAATAATGATAATGATTAGTATAATAGTGTTACAAAATAGTAAAACATAAAACATAAAACAAACGAACAATATAGAAATAACATGGATTAAAATTGTTAATATAGTAATAACATGAACTAAATAATTATAGTGATAACATGAATTAAATAATGATAATGATTAATATAATAGTGCTACCATATAGTGTTACAATATAGTAAAATATAAAACATAAAACAAAGAAACAATATAGTAATGACATGAATTAAATAACGATAATGATTAGAATAATAGTGTTACATAATAGTGTAACATAATAGTAAAAGATAAAACATAAAACAAGCAAACAATATAGTAGTAACATGAATT
>APFE030895245.1:0-17364 GCA_000404065.3 Pinus taeda
CACTCCTCAACAACATTTTCATATTCCAAGAAACAACAAATGCATCATCATTATTATTCAAGCCTTCTTAGTATCAAATACTATCTTTGAATGTATAACAAGATCCAACTATCATCTCAATGTATATTGATGCAATGCTAGACCAAAACATCTATGAAAATATAGAAATATCTCTTCAATCATCATCAACAGGCATTCATGAAGACAAGAAACACATAAAATACAAGCAACAAAATAAGTCTTTGTTCATTGATCATGGATCTTTGCATCATGGCATGTCACTATAGTTTCCCTGTCATCAATCTTCTATCACACATATTATGTTAGCTAGACATAATGGCATCAATACCAGTCAAGAAAATCAAACAACTTTGTCATAGGAATCATACTACTAGAACATGAATGATATTTCAATCACAGGAATAACACTGATGTAATAGGAAATGTTTCAATACCCTCCTTCAAACATCTCTTTGCGAACTATCAAGCCATGATCGTAGAAAGAAGAGAATCAACAACATTCAAATTATCATTGTATACATCTCATTATATAAACAAGGACTTTATACATTCAACATCTCACTCAATTAGAAAGAAAACTCAAGTTTTTTCAATAAGAGCTATCAAACATTCTGTCAAAGTAATGATCTTTGCATACAAGCAATCTGCCCCAAAGAGCTAATCTTTGCACACTTAAACCATTAGCATTGATTAATGTCAAAAAATTTGTCATAAGATCATGAAGGTTAGTTCTATATTGAACAAGTCACCAAAGCATTCTTTAATATAGTGAAAATTCTTCATCTAACACCATACTCTGTCATATAAACAAGATTATGCCATAACCAACATTTCAAAAAACTTGTCATAAGATCATGAAAATTAGTTCTATATTTAACAAGTCACCAAAACATTCTCTAATATAGTTAAAATGCTTCATCTAACACCATACTCTGTCATATAAACAAGATTATGCCATAACCAACATTGTTGCAACTAGATGACTTTAAAAATGTTTTGTGGGATTATTTAGTATGCATATCCCAAATAATTTATTAAACCAAAAATCGATTTATCTATAATCTCCTTCCCAAAATGAAAGAAAATAATTCAATATAAATACAACAACTTATTCAAACAATTAATCCATCAAGAAGAAAATGGCCACAAGCAGGTCAGAATTATTAACTTATAAGAATACACAACCCATAAACTTGATTATCTAAGTGTGTATAGATCTACAAAATAATTAATTATGCTTTGTGTTATCCCTACAACAGGAAATCTCTTACAAATGCATCATAAAACAAAACATCGTTGATAATTGTAGTGGGTTCTCTTCAATTGATGTATAGATATATGCCATGTGTACTTTCAGTATTGAAATGCATTGTTCATATCAACGTTGGCAAGAAATAATTTTTATCGTACACATATCAATACATCTCTTCCCTTTGCTCATATATCCCTACAAGTAAAAAAAGACAAACTTTACCAAATTGACTATAAATACCTAATTGTCACTTATGATACATGACACAAATCCAATTGTTTCATTAATTATTTTATGCCAAGATCTAGATAAATAATAATAAAAAATGTGCTCATAATTTTTAATGTGATTACAATATTCAGTTAATATCAGCCATACACACCAATCATGGAATGGATTGATGGTGAAGGGTGCATTTTTAAGGCACTCCTTGCCATAGGTCATCAGTTCAAAGCTCTTATCAATCTAAATGGGTGCATTGTTAAGGCACTCCTTATGATAGGTCATCATGGAGAACCATGTTATATAAGAATTACCATCTTGGAGAACCATGTAATGCACCAAAAATATTTTATTATTTACCAAATGTAAAAATAATTCTACTTCAACCACAATCTAAAATATTATTTTATTAAGGACATTATGTCCAATAATGATACCATGTGATCATCCTTAAAAAAAAAGGCAAGTGGAATATTTTATTATTTACCAAATGTAAAAATGATTCTACTTCAACCAACTACTCTACAACCACAATCTAAAATATTATTTATGAAGGACATTAGGTCCAATAATGAATATTTCACCATGACAGAACCATCATCATGGTTTCAATATGCCCATCGATTATGTTATGAGAGAATTACCATCATGGAGGACCATGTTGATCATCCTTCATAAAAATGCAAGTGAAGACAATGCACCAAGAATATTTTATTATTTACCAAATGTAAAAATAAATTTACTTCAACCAATTCTACAATCACAATCTAAAATATTATTTTATGAAGGACATTAGGTCCAATAATGAATATTTCACCATGACAGAATCATCATCATGGAGAACCATCCAATGCACCAAGAATATTTTATTATTTACCAAATGTAAAAATAATTTCACTTCAACCACAATCTAAAATATTATTTTATGAAGGACATTATGTCCAATACTGAATATTTCACCATGACAGAACCATGTGATCACCCTTAAAAAAAACACAAGTGAGGACAATGCACCAAGAATATTTTATTATTTACCAAATGTAAAAATAATTTTACTTCAACCAACCCTACAACCACAATCTAAAATATTAGTTTATGAAGGACATTGGGTCCAATAATGAATATTTCACCATGACCACCAAAAATAAGATATCAATCGAAATTATCCTTTTATGAAGGAGATTGGGTCCAATAATCAATATTTTACCATGACCACCAAAAGTATAATATTCTTTATGACCAACCACATAACCACCATAATTTAAATATTGGACCACTTCATTAGTCATAATCTCATTAACCGATTGAATACCAAAGTAATTTTCATTAACCCATGGTCGCCACAAGTAAAATACTCTTTATGACCAACCACATAACCACCTTAATTAAACATTGGACCACTTCATTAGTCATAATCTCATTAACCAATTGAGTAATAGTGACTAATTGTAATGCCACACTCTACAGAGACCTACACCTATACTTCTCCTAGGCTAAGAGAAGTATTCCTGCTTCAATGCTTGACACCATAGATCTGATCTGCATATGTGAGAAAAGGGGTTTTGCTACAAGATGTATTGACCATGCTCCCCTTGAGCATATACTGGACCTCAAATTACATCCTTCCCATAAGTATGAATGACACAACCACTAATTTTATGATCCCATGTTAACATCAATCACCCAAGGCTATATACATGACCAAAGGTCCATGCATCCATCAACAAGTAGTAGTGCAATTCATGATATACCATTCTCAATACTTCATTTCATCATCAATATATGCATGATTAACATCCTTCAACAGTAGCATATGATATCACATTGATTAATATAAAAAAGAGACTCATCGGCAACATATGAGAAATCAAAGAAGACCTCCAACATTACAAACCATCGAGTAGAATAGGACTGATCAATAACATAACAATCAATCATCAACCATGAAATAATAACTTGCAGGAATAAGAAATTCATCAAAGAACCTATGTAAGAAGATTGATCACAACAACAATAAGCATGAACTCATCAAAGATCATACCAATATCAGATAGGCATTGCCCATATTAAATCATAATGCCAACAATGAACCATTTGGAAGCATAAGAGATGCTCCCCTGAACCTGTGCCAATCACCAATCCAATAGGTGCATAACTCATAAACACTTCGTAGATCAATACATTAGATCAACAGTCTTTAATAGACCAATGTCAAAACCATAGTGCCAACTATGAGCTGTTGAAGCATATGAGAAGTTCTATTTGAACATGTCATATCTTATCCTGAACATCACAACTTAAGAAGATGCAACATTAGTAGCATAAATCATCACCAAAATAATAATCAAAAAACATATGAAATTATCATCAATGCAAGGCACCCCCAGAAATTATGCACCACTAATCTTGTGGACCTGATTGCTCCACATGCACTTCTGTAGTCCTTTCATAAATAACATTAAATATAATAGATTGTAGTTGGCACTATTTGTTGAAAAGTGTAACTAGGCTCGGTCTTCAAAATGACATGTAAATATGATTTTATGAAATGATATGTAAATAAGAAAAATAAATTTATTTTATTGGCTTTCTTCATGGGTTTCATGAGCAAGGAATTATTTTTAGTCAAGACTCCCATTGAGAGTCTTTAGGATTTATTTGTCATCTAGTCATAAAATGTTAGTCATTGTCATGTAAATGAAGTCATGTTACACTTTGTAAAAAGGTCATCTTGTCTATGTAAAGTATCCTCCAAGAACTTGTCATCTAACCTCTTCAAGTTGGCCTACAACGATGAAGGAATATGCTAGAACAAGTCGGCCTAATCTCCAGCTGTCAAGTCGGCCTAAAGACCTAGTGAAGAGGTGTATATATAGCCTAACTCGGCCTCCATTCTAGGCAATAAGTTTGATTTGAATTTAATCTAAGAGAAGTGTGAAGAGGATGACATAAAAGAAAGTGAGAAAAAGGTGTAGTAGAAAGTGCGAAGTAAGGGCAGTGAAAGGGTTTCCTCTAAGGATGCGAAAGTCATTATTTTGGGGTAGCGAAGAAGGGATATTTTGGATCAGTGAAGAAGGCATTCTTCTAGGCATACAAAGAAGGATTCTTCTAGGATATTCAAAGTAGCGTTTTTTCTGGGATAGCGAAGCAAGGTATCTTCTGACTCTTCTGGGTGACCGAAGTAGAGACCAAGTTTCTCTAGAGACGACCTAGATACCGAGATTCTCTAGGGAAGTTGTGAAGGACAGTGAAAATGATAGAGACTAAGTTTCTCTAGGACGAGCCGAGGAGATCAATTTAAGATCAAGAAGAAAGGCAAGGAAAGGAAGAGGCAGAGCATCAAGGTTAGTGGCAAGGTTCTTGAGAGGATACTAGAGTCAAGGGTCTATGTCATGGTCTTGGTACTTATCAATTGAAGATCTAGAAGAAGAATTTTGATTGAGTTTCCCTCTCAAGACGTGAGAGGTTTTGACCCTGGTTGGAGAAGCCTACATATTGTGTCACTTGTCTTTTATTATGGACATTGGTCATTGTCTTGATGAATTAACACATTAATAAGCTAATGAAGATAAGATCATAAGCTAAGTAAAAGTGCATCACAATCAATTATCAAGTAGAGAAATTGTTAACTTTGAATGCCCTAGATTTCTCAACATGGTATCAAAACTTAGGTGTTGAATACAAGATGTGCAGTTGAAAGAAAGTAAACACAAGAGAATCAAACTTCAAAGAAAGGCATCAAAGCAAGTCGAAGGTTATCAACACAAATAGATAAATATCTACGTTGAAGAAACCCTAGATGAAGAAGGGAGCAGGAAGAACGACCAAAACTCTAGAAGCACTAAAGAAATATTACATCACCTAGGAAGTGGAAGCTCTTCGAATCTAAGGAAGATTGAATCAAAATTCAATCCTATCTCTATTGAAGTAGAGATGTCATAGAAGGCAGTCCTCCCTTACCGAAAAATTTGAAGTAAGAAGCAACAAAGTTCGTCATCCTCCCTTACCTTTTATTATTATTATTATAATACAATCTGGTAAAAATGACTTCATGTTTCAAGGAAGACCAAAAGTTGTTTGGGATATCAAACTTCCTTGTAAAGAAAAGAAGCATAGACATTGGCTTGGAAATATATGAAGTCATTAATCATGTCCATGGGAATGTCTCCAAGCCATCCAAAGAGAAAGCATTGTCTAAGTACATGGAAAGGGATCTCAAGGCTCAAAAGATTCTCAAGGATTCTATCAAAGATCGACTCATTTCCTATATAGCCAAGCTATAGACATCTAAAGAAATATATGATAAGCTGGGAGAACTTTTCTCTAGAAGCATGATAGAAAATATCTTATCACTTAGATCTAATCTTCATAAATTGAAGGTGTCGAAGGATGAAGGGATATCGTCATGCCTCTCTATGGAATCTCAAATAAAATGTCAATTGAAGGATCTAAGAGAGATGGTATCTGACAACAAAATAATCCCCACTATTCTAAATGCATTAACTAATGAAAAAGCTAACCTCATTGCTACTAGGGAAGAGGAAGCTATGCAGTTCATCAGATTATGGTCTCTCTGCAAGGTAGAGGAAGACGGGATGAAGAATGAAGGTACCTAAAGATAAAAAAGAAGGGAACAATTAGTGTCAAGACGAAAGGGAAAATTTGGAAAGTTTAGTACTCCAAAGAAGAAAAAGAAGAAAAGAAAGTAGAGGTTTTCATCATGAATTCCAACTCGTGGGATTCAAGGGATGGTGGTATGATGACTTAACAGGAAAGTAGGTCTAAAGGATATAGTCCTTTAAAATTAAGCTACTACAAGAAGTTTGGACGACCGAAAGAAAAATGAGGTATGTATGCTTACATAGATAATTATGAAAGTCATGTCATATGGTTGTAGATATTATGGATCACTATTTCCATCCTCGGAAATATGATCAAGATAAGAAAGGATCTACTCCTCTGAACGATTGCTACAAAGCATAAGTCACACTAGATGAAATCAACATAATATGTACTCATATGTATCATGAGGAAGTTGACTACAATCGGGAAATATGATTGGAAGCTCCTGAGAATAAAGTGTGAAAAGATAAGAAGAGATCATGATAATGTGCAGTGAAGGAAGAAAGAATTCAACATCCGAAGTCCAAGAATATTTGACTAGAATATCTCCCGGAAGGATGTGAACACTCTGATAGGATTCATAAAAAGATAGAGACCCTTGACAATTAATATCAATGGGAGATGTGTCAATTTGCATGTAGGATGTTGATACTTACAGGAAGATGTCATGGTGAAAGATCATCACAAAGGAAATTCTGATTTGAGGTGTTCATTGATTATTTTTTAACTAACATCTAGTGGGGCTTATGTAGAACTATTGAAGGGAATATCTGTGAATAACTTCCAAGTGGACCATATAGAAGGATGTAATGTCCTTCCGAAAATATGGCATGGAAACAAAATGACATGAAGCAAAGCCAGATGGAAAATTTGATGGATCACTTTCTGATGAGTTGAAGATGTGACTAACTCATGGATAAAAGTGATGGATGATCTGTGCCCTATGAAGAAGTTGCCAAAAGATGAAGATTCCTTGACAAAGAAATTCATGACCTCGAAGGAAGGATCTCTTCATGCAGTTGGTTGTTTCAGGATCTCCACATGAGGGTTGCGATAGGTCCCTGGTTAAGAGGGAGTTTGGAATAAAGTTCATTACTTGGAAGATTAGGTACATTCCTTTGTGATAGGAATGATTACATTCCTTTATTGGAATATGTCCTCCTGGTTTGAAAAGGAGAGTTAGACATGTTGTTATGATCTTCACTTGGGAATACAAAATGGAGGATTGTGTAATCATTTGGCATCTAATACTCTTAGGGGATGAGATAGGGAATTCCATGAAAGAGTAGTCATGGAGGATTGGTATTCTTTGAGGACTAGGAAGTCCAAGATAAGAATAGTTCTCATGGATCATATCCTGAGTGAACCCAGGTTGGGTATGTTACTAGAGAGACAATGATGAGTGTGTCTATAAATCATTGGTCTCGCTAGTATTGAGCTCAATATCTTATGGAGATATAGAGTTGTTATTCAAGGCCTTGTTATATAAGCAATGTTGATTGATATTATGTTATAAAAATGAGTTACAAATCCAAATTCTTCTTATGAGATATTATTTAGATTGAGAAAGTCCAAGTACCATTATGAATACCTTCCTAGTTAAGAGGGAGTGTTGAAAAGTGTAACTAGGTTTGGTCTTCATAATGACATGTAAATATGATTTTATGAAATGAGATGTAAATAAGAAAAATAAAATTATTTTATTGACTTGCTTCATTGGTTTCATGAGCAAGGATTTTGTTTTTGAGTCAATACTCTCATTCAGAGTCTTTAGAATTTATTTATCATCTAGTCATAAAATGTTAGATTCATTATCATGTAAATGAAGTCATGTTACACTTTGTAAAAATGCCATCATGTATATGCAAAGTATCCTCCAATAAATTGTCATCTAACCTCTTCAAGTGAGCCTACAATGATGAAGGAATATCCTAGAACAAGTCGGCCTAATCTCCAGCTTTCAAGTTAGCCTAAAGACCCAGTGAAGAGGTGTATATATAGCCTAACTCAACCTCCATTCTAAGCAAGAAGTTCGATCTGAATTTGGTCTAAGAGAAGTGCAAAGAGGGTGCAGAAGAAAGTGTGAAAAAGGTGTAGTAGAAAGTGCGAAGTAAGGGTAGTGAAAGGGTTTCCTCTAAGGCTACGAAATTCATTCTTTTGGGGAAGCAAAGAAGGGATCTTCTGGATCATCGAAGAAGGCATTCTTTTAGGCGTGCAATGAAGGTTTCTTTTAGGATATGCAAAGTAGCGTTTCTTCTAGGATAGTGAAGGAAGGTATCTACTGGGGAGACTCTTATGGGTGATCAAAGTAGAGACCGAGTTTCTCTAGAGAAGACCTAGACATCGATATTCCCTATGGAAGTTGTGAAGGAGTAGTGAAAAGGATAGAGACTAATTTTCTCTAGGAGGAGTCAAGGATATCAGTTCAAGATCAAGAAGAAAGGCAAGGAAAGGAAGAGGCAGAGCATCAAGGTTAGTGACAAGGTTCTTGAGATGATATTAGAGTCAAGGGTCTATGTCATGGTCTCGGTACTTATCAGTTGAAGATCTAGAAGAAGAATTTTGGTCTGGTTTTCCTCTCAAGAGGTGAAAGGTTTTGACCCTGGTTGGAGAAGCCTACATATTGTCTCACTTGTTTTTTATTATGCATATTGGTAATTGTATTGATGAAAGAACACATTAATAAGCTAACAAAGAGAAGATCATAAGTTAAGAAGTAAATGTGCATCACAAGGAATTATCAAGTAGAGAAATTGTTAATTTTGAATGTCCTATATTTCTCAACACTATTTTCCCTTACTCTGAATCTGAAGAGGAGGAAGTTGACTTCTTATTTATGCTTGGATTTTCTTTAGAACATATAATTTGCCTACATTTCTAAATCCTTTTGCTATACTTTTTCTAATTTCTCTTCTATAGTTTTGATGAAGTTGATGTAAATACTATTACATGCCCTTTAAGTTAAAGTTCTTCACAATATTATTTATTTTCTTTAAGTTGTTCCATTATTGTTTTCATGATCCCTGTTTTCATATTCTTGCAACTTATTCTCAAGAATGTTAATATTTTCCAAAGAAAAAGCAAGTTTTCTTCAAAATAAGTATTTCCTCTAACCTATCTTCTTATGAATTAGTAACTCCATATAATATAACAAAAGTTGTTTCATGATCACTCTCATCTTCTAACAAACCACAATTTCCTTTAGATTCATTTAATGTCTCATAAACAAGATTACCTTCTAGTTTACCTGATGAGAAAACTTCCTTTACTTGTTTTCCTTCTCGTTCATGAATGGCCTAGAGATTATCCCATACCTCCTTTGTGGTTCCATAATGCATAACTTTCTATAATACTGAAGCAGGTATGTTACAAAAGATTTCATTTAATGCCTAACTATTCTTCAGAAGATATTGTCCTGATGGTGGATTTTTAGTATAACCATTACAGACTAAATTCCAAACATCAAATCTAAAGGTCATTAACCTAGACTTCATCTATTATTTCCAATCTTGATAATTAACATCATCAAGAATGAACATACCTTTATTGTCCATACTTTCTAACTTGGTTTGTTCTACTACTAATTGTTCTTGATCTATGAATGTGGATATTGCCACGACATTGGATACATCATTGTCACTGCTTTCCTAACTTGACCTCTTCCTTTGTGTTTCCTTCCTCTTGTGCTTCCTTCCCATTGTCCTTGATCTACTCTCAAGTAGTTAAGATTTACTGGAGTTACCTGCTCTGATACCAATTGTTAGAAATAATGAGAGGGGGAGGAGATTGAATCAATATTTGATTCCCAATTCAGATTTACTTAATTTATGTATTTAGTTCCAAAGTTGCCTTGAATCGTTATTTCTTTGGTAGAACATTGTGTTATAGATTATAGCTTATTCAGTAAACCATAGGTAGCATTAAGTATAAAATCATGTAAACCATAAGAATCCAAAACACATCAAAACATATGGACATCAAATTTTAGGTGGAAATCCAATATGGGAGAAAACCATCGATGTTATCATTTTGTCTTCTTCTTTTTATTATTAAAAAATTCTTATTACATTTTGTACTGATGCAAAATCTTACCAGTACGCAAGATTCTACCTACAGGAGGCTACAACCTCCACAAGTTCTCCAACTCTTGGAAGGGAGCTACTACTCCCTGATAAAATTTACCTGTTCTTATCAGAAGGAAGCTCTTACTCCCTTACTGGAGGCTATGACCTTTAGCACCTTTGTGGGCCATGTTTCAAATTTTCATACTAGATCATCATGTCTTAATCAACCATTAAAACGTGTAGGCCACTACCAACCAACAATCTAAATACAAAGAAACCAATCACCTCTTTGAATTCATTCACCAAACAATGAAGCCAAATAATAATAATCATCACTGTCAATACCAGTCCATAACTAGATCAATTGTTTTGCACATTAACCTTATCAAATGTCAAGACAAAAGTCCTTTGCATTGTCAAACAAACCTCATGCTCATCAATCCTCACTATCCAATACTCAATAAGACATCATCAATCATTCATTACATTCATTGTACCAAGGAAACCTGTCATGAGCCCAAAACATGTCACAATCCTGCAATATATCCTCAAATCCTAATTCATTTAATATCAAGCCAAACTATTCAATACCAATCCAAATAACTCAAATACTATCTCTGAATGTATAACAAGATCCAACTATCAACTCAATGAATATTGATTAATTGCTAGGCCAAACACATTTATGCAAATAACACAGTATCTCTTCAAATTATCATCATCAATAGTCATTCATGAAGACAAGAAACACATAAAATACAAGCAGCGACATAAGTCTCTATTCACTAATCATAGATCTCTGCATCATGGCACGTCAGTGTAGTTTCCCTGTGTCACACATATTCTATTAGCTAGACATATTATCATCAATACTAGTTAAGAAAATCAAACAACTCTATCATAGGAATCATACTACTACATCAGGAATGATACTGTAGTGAGAGGAATAACATTGGTGTAACAAGAAATTTTTCAATACCCTCCTTCAAACATCTCTTTGCGACTATCAAGCCATCTTCATTTAATAAGACAAACAACAACATTCAAATTATCACTATATACATCTCATTATATAGCCAAGGCCTTTATACATTCGGAATCTCACCAAATTAGAAAGAAAACTCAAGCGTTGTCAATAAAAACTATCAATCATTTTGTCAAAGCAATGATCTTTTCAAATAAACAATATGCCCCAAAGAGCTAATCTCTACACACTACAACATAGTCAAATCACTAGCACTGATTAATGCCAAAAATTATATCGTATAAACATTAAGGTTAGTTCTACATTTAACAAGTCACCAAATCATTCTCCAATATAGTGAAAATGCTTCATATAACATCATACTTTGTCATATAAACAAGATTCTGCCGCAACCAACATTTTTGCAACTGAATGACTTTAAAAATAATTGGTACTCTCATTTAGCATACATACACTAAAAAAATTATTAAACCAAAAATCGATTCTAACTATAATCTTTGTCCCAAAATAAAAGCATGCAATTCAATGTAAAGCCAACAACTTATTCAAACAATTAATCGATACAGAAGAAAATGCGCACAAGCAGACCATAATTGGTAACTCGTAAGAATATACAACGTAGAAACTTAACTATCCAAGTGCTCATGGATCTACAAAATAATTTATGTTGTGTATTATCTTTCCAATAAACAATATCTTACAAATGCATAAGACAAAATATGGTTGATAATTGCAATGGGTTATCTTGCTCATGGATCTACAAAATAATTTATGTTGTGTATTATCTTTCCAATAAACAATATTTTACATATGCATAAGACAAAATATGGTTGATAATTGCAATGGGTTATCTTTAATGGAGTCATCTACAGAAATGGAGGTAGAATGGTCAAAAGTGGTTGTAATTTAAGCAAAAAATGTTTCAAAAAATCTTGTAGGGATAGTGTTTGAATCATATTTTTGATGGTCTAAATAGATTTAGCACCATAAAAAACTTCTAAGACACCTAAAATTATAAATTTTGACTTTTATTTAGATTTACAAAAATCCCTGCCATATTTTTTCAAAATATGACTAGAATTTCCATAACTTAAAAAAAACATAATTACTTAAAAAAACCATAATGATTAAACTATGCAATCTTCGATTCATACGTAGATCTCTGCCATGCATACTGCCAATATTGAAATGCGCCGTCTATATCAACGTTTGCTACGGATCATTTTTATAATACACATATCAATAAATCTCTTCGCTCTGCGCATATATCCTTGTAAGAAAAATAATATACCAAATCGACAGTAGATACACCATTGCCAATTTTGCCACATGACGCGAATCCAATTGTTCTACCATTAATTATTTTATGCCCAGATCTAGATAAATCACAAAAGCGTGCTCATAATTTTTAATGTGACTACAATACTCAGTTAATATTAGCCACACGCACTTCTTCACATTGATTATGCTATAGGGGACTTACCAACCTGGAGAACCATGAAAAAAGAAGCGGGTACAAATGATGATCAACTGCACACTCCCTTGCTTGTTTGGATCATGTATTTATATTTTGGAGGGCTAACCCAAGCCAGAGAAACCACAGGCACAAACTGGTGGAATGATGAATGGTACTTACCATTTGATTGAGCCTCAACGTTAAAAAGATATATTTATTTATGTTGGTCCAAGTAGTTGCTTTCCAACCTTGAACTTCATCACTCCAAATTTTTCTTTTGTTTTTTTACATAGTGAAATTCTCATAAAAATTATATATATTCTTTTATCAATATTGAAAATATTTGTCATTGATTTGTAATGAATAATTCATAACCCATTCCAAGAATATTTTATTATTTACTAAATATAAAAATAATTTTATTTCAACCAACTCTACAATGCAATCTAAAATATTCTTTTATGAAGGATATTAAGACCAATAATGAATATATTATCATGGCCATCACAAGTAAATATTGAAAATATTTCTCATTAACTTGTAATGACTAATTCATAAATAGCTCTAATAATATTATTATTTATCAAATGTAAAAATATTTCAACTAATTCTACAACCCCAATCTGAATATTGTTTTATGAAGGAGATTGGATCCAATAATGAATATTTTACCATGATGACCACAAGTAAAATATTCTTTATGACCAACCACATAACCACCATAATTAAGATATTGGACCACTTCATTAGTCACAATCTCATTAACCAATTGAGTACCAAAGAAAATTTCATAAACCCATGACCAACCCAAGTAAAATAATCTTTATCACCAACCACATAACTACAGTAATTAAAATATTGGATGAATTCATTAGTCATAATCTCATTAACCAATGAATAATAGTGATTAATTGTAATTCCACACTCCATAGAGGCATGCACCGTATGCTCCTGTGAATCATGTAGTATTCTTGTGAAAACATTAGTAACAAGCTAGGTTGACATCAAGGACAACATACACCCATAATGCCAACATCATACTCCACCTCCATGCCTATTGTGCATGCTATTAGACTCAGTCAAAGAACTAGTCTAGCATAATAAATGAATGAAGTATCATGAGTTTAATCACTTCCCAAGAAACTGCTCCTCAAACCTTTGAATCCATGTCCACTCCTCCAGCTCAGTCATTGTCTACATTTCCACAATATTTACCTGAATTACAATTCATTGTAGCATTTACAAGAGAGGTGGCGAAAAGGGTTGTCACACACCTGTGATGAGATCCTTGGTATACTTAAGAATCATCTTGATCAAGCAAGTAGTGTGATTCATAAAAATCACCTATGCTAATGAGAAACACTTTCTCTTAGAATGCTTTTATTATGCTCATACTAGGTCTCAGTATCATAATATTTGTAACAACATTTATTTTGATATGTTATTAATTCATGAACATGAAAGAGAGAATTACAAAAGTTTTTTCACCAAACTTACTTTTCATGTGACGCAAAATGTCAAAATAAATCACCCATTAACTTTATGGAAATTTTCTTAATATTCAATTAAAAATTTGATATAAATAAATAATTATTATTTACATAATTATTATTAATATATAAAATAATAACATTGATAAAAATAAATTAACATGAATTTTTATTTTATTTATTTATTTTAATTTACAATTTATTAGATACCAATATAGAACTATCTTAATCATGGATCTTCCAAGTGCTCAAAGGGATCAAATCTCTTGATAAGCAACCCTCTTTTTAGATTGCAAAACTTGAAAAGTTTTAGACCTCTCTCTCTCTTCTCTCTCTCTCTTCTCTTCTCTCTCTCTTCTTCTCTCTCTTCTCTCCTCTCTCTCTCTCTTATAATATAATATATAATATATATATATTATATATATATATAGTTTAAAGTATCTAATGTATAAAAAGAAGCCTTGCAATATGGAATTTGAGATGTTTTGTAAAATTACTTCTAACTTTAGTCAAAACCACCACCTTTGCCTCAAGTGTGGGTGGCATAAGGCTGCCCAATCTTAGCTCAAACATTGGGGATTAAAAGAGGAGATCATCCTGGGATGCAAGCATAGGGTCAAATGTACTATCACCTCTGAATTTAAGGCTAAGCTTTGGGATGATAAGGAGTTGGAGGGTAAAAGGAAGCTAAGATGTTATAAGGAGGTGATCAAACCCACCCTTGAGAACTAGAATTGTCTTTTTGTTTTGACCAGCTCGAAGAAAAAGATGAACATCGCTAAGATTAAAACTAATTCTCATGAGATTTGAAGTGAAATCGGGCAGTGATCTACTCCTAAGACTCCTTAAGACTCCTTAGGACCATAAAATTTGTCAGCTTTGCGATACTAAGAGGGTGGAGGATGAAAAAAAAATTATTTTAGATTGTCCGACCCTTACCCACATCCTCTCTCATTTCCCTAACATCTGTCACACTTCCAATATTTTTGACTTGTTAAGTCAGCCCAACTATAGTGATCTTGGTGCACTTATTTCCCTTTTTTCTAGCACATAAATAAGATTCTAAAGAATTACAATTAGATTCTTCTTCTTCTTAAGGTCTGATAGACCACATTGGTCTTGGTGGAAGTTAATCATCATCATCATCTATATATATATATATAATATATTAGTTAATATGGATATTTAAACCATTTATTTAAGTTCTATATTAAAATATTTGAATGAGAAATAAATGATTTGTTCAAATTTAATTGTTTTATCTATGTGAAGTTGATATAAGATTATATTGTTTAACATAGGCATTGAAATATTTTATTTATAACCGTGAGAGTGAAAGTGAAATATTTTTACCACATTCTTTCATACTAAATTGCACCGAGAGACACTCTACAACCCAATATAGGGGAGATGTGTAGGAATTAGATGTTATATGTAGGTATTTCAACATTATTTAACATTTATATGACAACATAATTAACATCATAAATTTATAACATCTATCTTAAAATACATAATAAATCAATTAAAACTACATTTATAGAAATGATAAAACAATGAAACCGAAGGTTGGAATCCATGGTCGTGGCCTACGGCCCTCCCTTGGCAAGACCTATGATGTTATCATGGCTATGACACACAAAAAGTGCAAGCATGACTGCAACAACTCCTATGGGACAATGCCCAGACAAGAAATCCCTTTTTAGTAATTTATTAATATAATAAAAACAAAATCCTCTCTTTTAGTGACAAAAACCCTCTACTTAATACATTCACACTTACGCAAATTTGATAAACGTATGTGAGTGGGAAACAAGCATACTGAGCTAAAATAGAGGAACATTCAGATTCAAAGGCCCATGGGGAAGTATTTCTATGTTTTAAATCAAGACATGCAGCCTGGAATATTTAGAGTACATTCTAGAAACCGAGTTCCCCAGTTTCCCCAAGGGATATTATTTAAATTATGTCTTATTCAATGTCTTTGGAGATAGATTATTCATTGTGGATGGAAAGCTCTGGAAGAGTCAAAGGAAGGTAATTTAATGGTTCTATCTTGTGGGAATTCAAGAGGATAGAACATAAATCAATGCAAACCCTAATCCTCGAAAGTCTCATTCTTGTCCTGGAAGACTCATGCATTGAGTTATCTTCATTAGATCTACAAGATGTGTTTTTGCGCTTGATCTTTATTAACATGTGTTATATCATATCTGGAAAGGACCCCAAATTCTTGAGTCTAGGTCTTCTAGAAAAACCCTTCATAAGGGCCTTCAACAAAGCTATTTAATCATGCACGTACAGGTTGATCTTTTCCCAATTTTATGGAAGCTTATGAAAGATTTTAACGTGAAATTCAAGCAAAAACACAAAAAGATCATGGATAAAGTGCATGGATTTCCATCAAATATGGATAAAACCGAGCAGGTGATCTCGAATCTCTGATTTACTAGCATTAACCAAGATCTTTTCTTTGATGATTTTTTTCAGAATTGCATGAAAGAGCATGTAAAAACCATGTATGCGGACACTTAAAGAAGAAGAAACATAAAGGAGATCATAAACACAATGCACACAAAATTTTGATAATGAAGTTCGTCTAGTGTGGACTAATTCTACGAGAGTTGCATCAATAGTTTAAAGTTATCTTCATTCATCTCATAAAAATGAAAGGCAAGTATATGGAAAATACATCATTATACCTCTAATTCTGGGAGTGAACTACAATTCGAATACTCAAATGAAAATAATCACAACACCAATAGGTTTGTCTCATCCTCTTGAGACTTTTTATTATAAACACAACCTACTTTTGAAAGGCACATTTTTGTCTCGAAATTTGTGCCCAATAATTAATGGAAAAGGAAAGTTTCTCCCATGACCCCTGAATTTTACTACCCAAATGCAAAAAATGACTACACCATTGCGACCCTTGCAAAATTCTGGTTAAATGAGTATAACGTTGGACATGTTTTGACATTATCAATTATGGCCCCTTAAGGAATCTTTTAGATTCCTCACAACATCTGAAAGGAATATTCTCTAGAATATTCCCACAAAATATTCCCTTTTAGAACCATGTCAAAAAGGTTCTGGCCCGTGAAGTTTCGTGGTCATGCTTCCCTGTTACTGAGTTTCGTCCTTGGTTCGTTGATTCGTGGGCTCCTTTGCTCATTCAGCCTACTCCATTTGAATGAAAACATGGCAAGTTTAAATACCCATAGGTGGGCGGACATTACAAAGTCCTCCCC